>CM034314.1:27755664-28022780 GCA_019925795.1 Dendrobium chrysotoxum
ATTTTCTTAAATATTAAAATATTCCTTCACTTTGAACTATTAAATAGAAAGGCAAAAAAATCACCTGAAAATAATTAAGAATAATTTAAAAAATCATCAATTTATGCCTCCACAAATAAAAATCCCTAACTCCGCCCCTATTCTTAGGTCTTGTTCTTCGAGGCTCGCTTGCTATCTAGGTCTAGTGTAACCCACAAAATAAACTTTGATCCAACATATATATTTATTATTATTATTATTATTATTTAATTTTTTAATTTTTTTGATCCAACATATTTGATATCAAACAGGTTCTTAATTCATATTAAAATATGAATAAAATTAAATAAAAATAAAAAAAAACAAAAATAAAAACTGATCACCAACGTCTCTTAATAAAAAATAAACTAAGCTTTGACATATTGCTGGACTTCTCACCAATTTGATATACCCTCCAATAAAAATAGCACAATTTTTTTTTTTTTTGGATTCTTTCACACGACTTCTTCCTGCACATTCTTCTCATGACAGCATAACAATAAATTTGAATTTTCTTTCTTCTGATAATATGGTCTATAATTGCTTAAATCTTAGGCGACATTACTTGAAATCCTAGATATGTACTTTTTATTACAAAGGTTTTGTTTGAGACGGCTTTCTTACTGCTTCTTAAAGCAGCTTTATAGTACAAAAATTTTAATTTTTAAACTAAAAAGTTGCTTTAAAAAGCAGTAAGAAAGCCGTCCCAAATGAAACCTTAATGTTTCGGCCATCCTATTTACAGCTCTATTGAATAGTCCTTTTTCATCATCAGTTATCACAAACTATTCATGGTTAGCATAGACTTCTTTCGAAAGCTTAGCAAACAATCAATTAGACAAATTAAGGTGCATGCTTGATGATTGAGATTTTATTTTGGATAATTTTTTTAGTGCTTCTTAAAGCAGTTTTTTAATATAAAAATTAAAATTTTTTACTAAAAAATTGCTTTAAGAATCAATAAAAAAGTCGTTCCAAATGAAGCTTGAATTGAATATGCACCCATAGTATCAAACAACTTTTGAAATTGTCAATTTAAACCCTAATAAAATGAATAATTATCCAAGTAATTGAAACACAACAAAGGAGCTAGACCATAGAAAAATGTGCATAATCACTACCAAGTTTAAGTGTAAACAATTATTTTTATATAGTCAACAGTCCATCGACCTACATTCACTCTTAATCCCAACCAAGATTAGTACTCAGTCTCTGGTTTGAAAACACAAGCAATATCTTTCACCACTTAGTATAGGGAGATGAAACCTTAACACAAGCTTAATTCAAGTGCAAAAGAATCTGCTTCTTGATTCAACTAGAACACCTATACACCAACAACAACTCAACATACTATTTGCACAGCAACTTTGAGATGGAGAGAGAAAATATCACCTGATGAAATTTTCAAGCATTTGAGATTAAGATTAACACTTGAATTTTTCTCATGAAAAATCTTGGCAAAAAACATACATTATATAGATATTATTATCACAACTTTATTATGTATGCTATATCATCAAAATTGTATCTTGTCAGGCACGAATCTCAAGGCAAAATTGAGTAAAAAAACTTTCAAAATTAAATTTGGAACAATATGAACTCTGATTTCAGCAAATTTACAGTCGAACTGAACATCTCAAAAAAACAAACACAACGACACCAAATTCTATTCAATTCGAGCCCAAATGGGACCAAATTGAAGACCTGAAGTGCATTTAGAAGATTCGAACTATAAATTTGCTTACCAAATGGTTTCAAAACATGACATGCTTATAGTCAAATCAAGCGGCTCGATGAGACAAATCCAATGAGCCTAAGATCACTGAATTCTGATATCATTAAGGCATTAGAATGCCCAGTAAACAATCCATGATCAACAGGATTAATATTGGCCATCCACTAAAACCACTCCTAACTTACCCTTGATCTCCATTCTATTTACTGGTCATGCCACTCTCAGAAAACTATACATAGACCCTCATTCTTCATCGAAAAGGGCCCCCAAGCAAGGAAGAGACTGAAACTCGAGTTCTCTTGCCACCAGACTCCTTGACCATCATCAGACCACCAACTATCGTCAGACTATCACCGGGCTTTTACCCGGCCACCAACCAACGTCGTGTGAAACCCCTTAAGTAAAAGAAGCTAAACTCTTAAACATTAAGGCGTCTTTTAGTATAATGGTTAGAATTTTATTAAGAAACTCCATAATTAAGCGTGCTCATCCCTGAGTAATTATGGGATGGGTGACCTATTGGGAAGTTATGCCAATAAGACAAAACTGTAAGGCTCTTAGGCCAAAGCGGACAATATCTCGATAGTTAAGAGTTTGAGTTGTTACACGCCGGACTTCTTCCTTGCCATCAACTGACGTCGGACTTCTGCCCAGCCACAGACTTACGTCGGACTTCGACCCAGCCATCGACTATGATCTTTTTGACCTCCGTCACCAGATAATGATCTTTCCTACCTCCATCACCCACTGACTACAATCCTTCCGACCTCCATCGCCAAACTATGGTTCTTCCAACCTTTATTGCCCATTGACAGAGGTTCTTCTAACCTCCGTCGTCAGACAACAGTCTTTCTAACCACTTTCCCCTGCCAACTACGGTCCTTTTAACCTCTATCGCCAGACTACGGTCCTTCTGACCTTCGTTGCTAGACAATTTTCTTTCTGACCACTATCACCTGTGGACTACGGTCCTTTCAATCTCCATCACTAGACAATGGTCTTTTTGACCACTATCGCCCACCGACTATGGTCCTTCCGACCTTTGTCTCCAGACAACAGTCTTTCTGACCACTATCGCCCAACGACTATGATCTTTCTGACCTCCATCACGAGATAATGGTGTTGCAAATCTGGTTTTGATGATGACAAATATGTTTCCAGTGTGTTTTGCTTGGCTAACCTATTTCAGGTACAAAAGATCACGAGCAAATCAAGCTAACTCAAGATCGGATCCAAGTGTGTCAAATGTATGATTTTTCTTTTTATTGAGTCAATTGTAATGTAACTGATCCCCTAGCTAAGTAACCTTGCACACACACACTCAGGGGGAGAGCCTGAGTGAATTAGAGTTTCTGTTCATTTTTTGTTCACATCGTCCTGGACGATCCAGCCAAAATAGAAACCCTAATTAGGGCGACCAAGTTAAGTAAGTCTGATTAAGCAGATCGTCCTGGACATTCTTTGGATCGTACGGGACGATATGCTCAAATTAGAAATTCTCCAGGATGATAAGTCAAATCAAGCAGATCGTCCAGAACAACTTAGGCAAGTTTTTATTTTTAGTTATTTGGTCTGATAGTCCCAGACGATACGTGTATCGTCCTGGATGATTCAGTACAATCATGCCTAAATTAGTCTGGTAATTAAGGAAAGCAATTAATATTTAATTAATACGATCATATCGTCCTGGACGATCGCCGGATCGTCCCGGACGATCATGATCGTCTAGTACATTTCAGCTGCACGTCCCGAACTGTGTTCAGGACGATTTGGGCACTTTTTGAACTAATCGTTCAGGATGATACCCGTATCATCCTGGACGATCAAGTCATTTTTTGGTCATCCAGCACACGTTTCTCTGGACAACCCGAACTGTCTCCTGGATGATATTCCTCGATTTGTACTAATCATCCTGGACGATCGCAGGATCGTACGGGATGGTATGAACAATTTTTTCTACTGATCGTCCAGAACAGCCAGATCGTCTAGGCTGAAACAGCTGAATTTGAACTGATCGTACAGGACGATATATGGATCGTCCTAGATGATCTTGGCCGACCAGTTGAGATTTAGGACAAAATTTAAGCCCTCCTATAAAAGAACTTTTTCTTAAAAATAAGAAAAATCTTTTGCCACCTTCCTTCCCTGAGAAACCCTAGAGAGAGAGAGTTCAGAGAGAGAGAGAAGATCTTGTGAGGGGGAGTTAGTGAGGGATTCACTAAGGTTGCTCCAAGCACGGATCAGAGTCGTCTTCTCCGCTCGTCGTCTTTCGTCTAGTCGGTGTTCGTCGTGGGAGGATCATTCGCAAGAAGATCCGGGGTTCTCTGCCCGCTTCAGGTGGAAGCAAAAGGATTTCAAAGGTTCTCTGTCTGCTTCAGGAGAAAGCAAAAGGAGGTCGGGTTCTCTGCCTCACCGTGTGGTGAAAAGAAGGTGTTTGTACAGGCTTCTCCGCCTTGCTGTGGGAGCAAAAGGAGAGACACTTTTTGTTTAGTGCAATACCCGGAGGGGAGGCTCCGGGGAGTGGACGTAGGTCAAGTTGACCGAACCACTATAAAATCTGGTTTGCTTTTCTGATTTAGTTTTGCACTTTACTTTTCCGATATTAACTGCTTGGGTGAATATCTGTGATTGATCTTTTCGTTCTTGTTTACTTGTTTTCACTGCTAAAGTATCGAAAAGATTTTCATTGTTATCGTGAAATTTTTAAATAACCAATTCACCCCCCCTCTTGGTTAGCCTCGGGACTAGTTCACTAGGGCTTAACATCCCTTTCGAACTTTCAAGTGGTATAAGACAGGGATTCAAAATTTAGGTTTAAAAATATTTGAATTTGATCCATGGCTAACTGTAACAATCATAATACTGCTGAAGATTATTCTATTACAAGACCACCGTTGTTTGATAATATTCCTTTTGATTTTTGGAAAACACGCATGTCTACTTTTCTGTAATCTATTGATTATCGCATGTGGATGTTAGTGAATGACGGATACGAACCACCTTTTAGATTGATTAACAATGTGAAAACTGAATTGCCTTTTACTGATTGGATGCTTGATGACCATGATTTAGCACAGTTAAATACAAAATGCTTGAACTGCTTCTTTTGTGCTTTAAAATCTGAAGACTATATACGTGTTTCTACTTGTACAACGGGAAAGGAAATCTGGGATAGATTATGTATAACATACGAAGGTACAACTGAAGTCAAACAGTCTAGGTTAAACATCTTGTTACATGATTACAAACTTTTTTGCATGAAACCTAGTGAGACTATTTCAGAAATATACACAAGGTTCACTCAGATTGTTACCTCTTTGCATGCTTTAGGGAGAGAACTTACTAACTACGAAAGAGTGAACAAAATTCTTAGATGTTTGCCTGCTTCTTATGATGCTAAGATTACTGCTATCACTGAATCCAAAGATTTAAATACTTACTCTATTGATAACTTACTTGGATCACTCATTGCTTACGAGCAAGGGGTGAACCAAAGGCAACATGATGCAGGTGAACGCAAGAAAAAGAAGACAGTGGCACTAAAGGCCAAAGATTCAGATGCTAGCACTTCCGGGTCTGATAGCGATGATGTTGCCTTAATCACAAGGCAATTCAAAAGCTTTCTAAGGAAGAAACATAAGAACTATCAGAAGTGGAACAAGGGTAAGTCCAGTAAAAATTTTAAGGGTTCATCTGAATCTGTTTGTTTTGAATGCAGGAAGCCTGGACATATTAAGGCTGATTGTCCTACACTTAAAGCTCACCCAAGCAAGGAGAAGGGTGAGGAGAAACCAAAGTTCAGAAAGGACAAGAAGCGGATTTAGAAGGCGTTCTGGGCAGACTCTGCATCCGACTCTTCTGAGACTAAAGCTGAAGAGGAGGAAACAAACTTGTGTCTGATGGCTGATGATCACCCTGGTCAGTTGGACCAGGAAGAGGTATGTGAGCTTACTTACGATCAATTATTTGAAGTTTCTGAAAAAATTCATACATCGTATAGGAAGCTTAAGAAAACTCATGCTAGTCTGAAATTAGATTATTTGACTTTGCAAAAAGAGCATGATTCTGTAGTTAAAGATCATTCCACACTTGATTCCAATCACATGTCCTTGCTTGATGAATTCGATGATTTGAACAAAAAATATTCTGATTTAACTGTTGAGCATGATTCGTTAAAAATATCGCATGTTGAATTAGAAGTTGCTTTTAAGAAAGTGAATGATATGACATGTGAGTTAGAAAGTAATGAAAGTACAAGAACTTTTAAAATTGCAAGTTTAAATAAACATATTAAGTTTTTGAAAGTGAAAATCAGTGTTTTTGAAAAGAATAAAATACTGCCTACTTTTGAACAGTTTTATGCACCGCCACCTTTTGAAAAATCTATTGCAATTTCATCAAAGAATGTTTCATATGCATCTAGGAAGAGGCACTATCACCCACGTAGATTAGTTAACCCTTTTCTTGGTGTTAGATGTTTTTCATGTGGCATGTTAGGACACATTTCCCACACCTGCATTGTTCTCCGTAGTACACATTGGGTGTGGAAACCCAAACTGCCTGTTTCACAGCACAGCACGCATGCATTACATTCTTCTTTTCATAAGAAGGAACCCAAGCCTGTTTGGGTTCCTAAGACTGACGTTTAATATTTTTGTAGGTGTGCTCTCACACAAGACCTCGTGAGAGCATGTGGTACCTAGACAGCGGATGTTCTAGACATATAACTGGAGATGCAAATCAGTTCATTTCGCTGGAGGCCATAGCTGGAGGCAAGGTTACACTTGGAGATAACACCACTAGGAAGGTGGTAGGCTCAGGTATAATTGGTGATTCAAAGAATTTTATGATTGATAATGTTTTGCTTGTAGATGGACTGAAACACAACTTGCTGAGCATCAGTCAACTCTGTGACAAGGGATACAACATCAAATTCCTGCCCACTGGCTGTATTTTAAGCTTAAATAATGAAGTTGTTTTGCAGGCGCAAAGGATCAACAACGTCTACAAGCTAGATGTAAGTTGCATTAAATCTGATAATTCAATTTGCTTAAAAACTGCTGCTGATGAGTCTTGGTTATGGCATAGGAGATTGTGTCATGCCAGTATGAAAACCCTTAGGAGAGTCACCTAGAAGGACTTAGTTAGAGGTGTGCCCAAGCTTAAGTTCACTAAGGATCACCTGTGTGATGCCTGTCAGTTAGTGAAGCAAGTCCAGTCCTCCTTTCATTCTGTTAAGGACATTAGCACCTCTAGACCTTTAGAAGTTCTTCACATGGACCTCTTTGGACCCATTAACACTGCCAGCTTATGGGGGGAGAGTCTATGGGTTTGTGATTGTAGATGATTATTTGAGGTTCACTTGGGTTAAGTTTTTGTCACATAAATCTGAGTCATTTGATGAGTTTAGATCTTTCTCTACTTGGATTCAGAAGAAGTTAGTATGTGAGATTATTACCATCCATAGTGATCACGGAGGGGAGTTTGAAAATGAAAGATTTAAAAGTTTTTGTGAGGATCATGGGATTAGTCACAATTTTTCAGCTCCTAGGACCCCTCAGCAGAACAGGGTAGTTGAAAGGAAGAACAGGACCTTAGTGGAAGCCACTAGAGACATACTTGCTGAGTATTCACTTTCAAAATACTTTTGGGCTGAAGCGGTGAACACTGCCTGTTATGTGCTGAATAGGGTGAATGTGAGAGTCAAACTGAATAAGACACATTATGAGATCATTAAGGGTAGAACTTCAAATCTGTCTCACCTCCATGTCTTTGGCTGTAAGGTTTTCATTCTGAACAACGGGAAATCACCCTTAGGAAAATATGACCCCAAATCTGATGAAGGAGTGTTCTTAGGATATTCAAGTGTGGGGAAATCCTTTAGGGTGTTCAATAGGAGGACTTTGGTGGTGGAAGAAACATCCCATGTAGTGTTTGATGAATCTGATCCTAAGGAGTCTAGATCTGAAGTAGAAGATGAAGAGAATGTTGAGGTTACCCAAGGAGTTGGAAATACAAATTTGGAGGAAAGGGTAGAACCTCAAACCACGTTGCCTAGAGATTGGAGATATTCTTCGAGTCATCCTAAAGAACTGATCTTAGGATACCCTTCTGGAGGTGTTAGGACTAGGCATGGACTTAGGAAGGAAGTAAACCATTCTGCCTTTATCTCAATGACTGAACCCACCAACATCAATCAAGCCTTATCGGATGAGTTTTGGATTTTAGCTATGCAGGAAGAATTGAATCAATTTGTAAGGAATGATATTTGGGAGTTAGTAGAAAGACCTAAAAATCAAAATATTGTGGGAACCAAGTGGGTCTTTAAGAATAAGATGAATGACTCTGGTGTGGTGGTGAGAAATAAGGCAAGATTGGTGGCTAAGGGGTATAATCAGATAGAAGAGATTGATTTTGAGGAGACTTTTGCCCCTGTAGCTAGATTGGAAGCCATTAGAGTGCTACTAGCCTTTGCCTGTTATAAGGGATTTAAGATGTTTCAAATGGATGTCAAGAGTGCCTTTTTAAATGGGATAATTAAAGAAGATGTTTTTGTAGAATAACCCCCAGGTTTTGAGAGTTCCCAATATCCAAGTCATGTCTATAAATTAAAAAAGGCCTTATATGGATTGAAACAGGCACCCAGAGCTTGGTATGAGAGGCTTAGCACATTGCTGTTAGAAAGAGAGTTTGTTAAGGGGAGCGTAGACACCACCCTTTTTCTAAGGAGATTAGGAGATGACTTACTCATTGTCCAGATCTATGTTGATGATATAATTTTTGGATCTTCTGATAAATATTTATGTGATGAGTTTTCTAAAATAATGAGTAAGGAGTTTGAGATGAGTATGATGGGAGAATTGTCTTACTTTTTGGGGTTTAGCATAAGGCAAACAGATGATGGAACCTTTCTCAATCAATCAAAATATACTAAGGACATTTTAAAGAAATATGAAATGGACAAAGCCAAGCCAATCAATACTCTCATGCCCTCCTCAGTTCAGTTAGATAAGGACTCAAGTGAAAAATCTGTTGATCAGAAGAAGTATAGAGGGATAATAAGATCACTGCTTTACCTGACTGCTAGCCGACCTGATATCATGTTTAGTGTCTGTCTTTGTGCTAGGTTTCAGGCTGATCCCAAAGAGTCCCACCTGACTGCTGTTAAGAGAATTCTTAGATATCTTTTAGGGACCCCAAACTTAGGAATCTGGTATCCTAGGCACAGCACCTCTTTTGAGATCATTGGATATTCTGATTCTGACTTTGCGGGGTGTAGGGTGGATAGAAGGAGCACTTCTGGGACTTGTCAATTCATAGGAAAGTCGTTAGTCTCCTGGTCCAGTAGAAAATAGAACTCAGTTGCACTTTCCACTGCTGAAGATGAGTACATTGCCTTAGGGAGTTATGTGGCCCAAGTTCTTTGGTTGAAGCAACAAGTCTTTGATTTAGGGGTACCTGTTGGCACAATTTCTATTCTGTGTGATAATACTAGTGCCATCTATATCTCTAAGAATCCAATCCAACATTCTAGGACCAAACACATTGATATAAGGCATCACTTCATTAGGGACCATGTTACAAAAGGGGATATTGAGCTACATCATGTAGCAACTGAAAATCAGCTGGCTTACATATTCACTAAACCACTGGCCTTTGACTTATTCAGCATTTTGAGAACCAGATTAGGAGTGATTGATATAAATGCTTGATTCTGATGACTGCTAATTTTTGATTGTTCTGATTGATATTCTATTTTCTATTAGTTAGTTTTTGGTTTGATTATTTGCTTTCAGTTGATTTTATTTCTTCTGCTGATTTCTATTTTAGCCTTACTGTTAGTTTGATTTGAGTATTTACTTGGATGTGATTTTTTACCTATTTTTATTCACTGGTTCATATCTTGCACTTACTATTTTATGCTTTTCAAAATCTGATCACCGCTCACTACTTCTGATAATCTGAATTTCTGACTGGGAGTTTTTATCTTATTTTGGTTTGGAAGCTGGTACGCAGTGATTGATTCCACTGAATATGTTAAAGGGAAGAAACATTGATGATTGTTTCTCTTCCTCTAACTCCTTTACTGGTGTATAGTTTCTTTTGGATAAAAATCCTCTTCAAAATTAAAATGTTAGTTTTTGAAATAGAGATTATTTTATCTTCCTATAGTAATCTGCCTCATATCAATAGTGTTTTTCAAAGTCTTGAGTCATTAGTTTGATTTTTTAAACCAAGTGATTGCATTTATCATATGCTGTATGGCTTTTCTTTTGTGAATTATTCTTCCTTACTGTGGAGAGTCATCTCCTATATCTGGAAGATAATCTCACAGCTGAGACTCTTTAATGATTATGAAAAGGAGAAAGCTTACAAAAGATGCGCAGTGCGCCAAATAATTTAAAAAAGAGGCATAAAATGAGCCCAAAACTGAAAAGATGCAAAATTACCAAATTGGATACACAAAGTGTATCAAAAATGAAAAGATGCGCAAAGCGCCAACCAATTTGAAAAAGAGGCACAAAATGAGCCCAAACCAAGCTTTCTTCCCTTTCAGATTGCTAAATGTCTCAGAAAAATCTGTGCGCCTCTTAATATTTTCAAAAGCTTGAGTTTGGAAATCCTGATTTATGATTCTTTACTTTGTAACACTATTATATCAGATATTTTTCTGGAACGAGGCTTGAAAGGATCTCTTTTCAAATCTAATGTCTTTTCTTCTGAATCAGATTTTTGTTTTGAAAGAGGTTTGCATCGATAAGGTGCCCGGGGTCGGAGTTACGAAAGTTGATTTTTCCAACATTTTCTGGATTTCAGTGCTGTCAATCGTCTTCCTATTGGTTTTTGAATCTAAAATCAAGGAAAAATTCTGATTTACTCGAGCAGCTTGATCAAAAAAAATATTACTTTTATGTGTTTTTACTATAAGTTTTATTCGTTTTTGTTTTATTTTGATTTCATGGTTGTATTTTTGGGATCCTGATCGATCATCTTCATCCTTCATCTTTTTCTGTTTTCTTCAAATCGTCCTGGACGATACACCATTCGTCCTGGATGATCCAAACATCGTCCTGGACGATTCATTCAAAATCGTCCCCACACTGCTCCTGCTGCTGAAAAAAATCCCACGTGGTTGCCCAGGAGCAGCGGCACGCCGAGGACATCCAGCGCTTCACTGACTATGCTGCGCAGCAGCAACAGCAGCATGACCAGAACATCGCCTGGATTGGAGCCCACTTTCAGTCCATTCACCATTACTTCAACCCTCCACCGCCACCTCCTTCTTCCGATCAGGATCCGCCTCAGTTTTAGTTTCTTGTTTTGTAGTTGTTCTCTTTTATGTTTTATACTTATATTTCCGTGTTCTATTTTACCCTCCTCCTTTTTGTGATGTCAAAAGGGGGAGTCAGTTGTAGTCGTTTCAGTTTTTGCTATGTGTTATATTTTCTATATTAGTTTGATCGTTAAATGAAAATTTGAAAAAAAAATATATATCTATTTTTCGATCTCCTATTTATTTTTATTTTCAAACTACTTTACAAATATTTGCCATCATCAAAAAGGGAGAGATTGTTGCAAATCTGGTTTTGATGATGACAAATATGTTTCCAGTGTGTTTTGCTTGGCTAACCTGTTTCAGGCACAAAAGATCACGAGCAAATCAAGCTAACTCAAGATCGGGTCCAAGTGTGTCAAATGTATGATTTTTCTTTTTATTGAGTCAATTGTAATGTAACTGATCCCCAAGCTAAGTAACCTTGCACACACACACTCAGGGGGAGAGCTTGAGTGAATTAGAGTTTCTGTTCATTTTTTGTTCAGATCGTCCTGGATGATATTCACATCGTCCTGGATGATCCAGCCAAAACAGAAACCCTAATTAGGGTGACCAAGTTAAGTGAGTCTGATTAAGCAGATCGTCCTAGACGATCTTTGGATCGTACGGGATGATATGCTCAAATCAGAAATTCTCAGCCGCCAGAACAACTTAGGCAAGTTTTTATTTTTAGTTATTTGGTCTGATAGTCCCGGACGATACGTGTATCGTCCTGGACGATTCAGTACAATCATGCTTAAATTAGTCTGGTAATTAAGGAAAACAATTAATATTTAATTGATACGATCATATGGTCCTGGACGATCGCCGGATCGTCCCGGACGATCATGATCGTCTAGTGCATTTCAGCTGTACGTCCCGAACTGTGTTCAGGACGATTTGGGCACTTTTTGAACTAATCGTACAGGACGATACCCGTATCATCCTGGACGATCAAGTCATTTTTTGGTCGTCCAGCACACGTTTCTCTAGATGACCCGAACTGTCTCCTGGACGATATTCCTCGATTTGCACTAATCATCCCGGACGATCGGAGGATCGTACGGGACGATATGAATAATTTTTTCTACTGATCGTCTAGAACAGCCAGATCGTCCAGGCTGAAATAGCTAAATTTGAACTGATCGTACAGGATGATATATCGATCGTCCTGGACGATCTTGGCCGACCAGTTGAGATTTAGGGCAAATTTTAAGCCCTCCTATAAAAGAACTTTTTCTTAAAAATAAAAAAATCTTTTGCCACCTTTCTTCCCTGAGAAACCCTAGAGAGAGAGAGAGAGTTGGGAGAGAGAGAGAAGATCTTGTGAGGGGGAGTTAGTGAGGGATTCACTAAGGTTTCTCCAGGCACGGATTAGAGTCGTCTTCTCCGCTCGTCGTCTTTCGTCTAGTTGGTGTTCGTCGTGGGAGGATCGTTCGCAAGAAGATCCGGGGTTCTCTGCCCGCTTCAGGTGGAAGCAAAAGGAGTTCGAAGGTTCTCTGCCTGCTTCAGGAGAAAGCAAAAGGAGGTCGGGTTCTCTGCCTCACCGTGTGGTGAAAAGGAGGTATTTGTACAGGCTTCTCCGCCTTGCTGTTGGAGCAAAAGGAGAGACACTTTTTGTTTAGTGCAGTACCCGGAGGGGAGGCTCCGGGGAGTGGACGTAGGTCAAGTTGACCGAACCACTATAAAATCTGGCTTGCTTTTCTGATTCAGTTTTGCACTTTACTTTTCCGATATTAACTGCTTGGGTGAATATCTGTGATTGATCTTTTCGTTCTTGTTTACTTGTTTCCGCTGCTAAAGTATTGAAAAGATTTTCATTGTTATCGTGAAATTTTTAAATAACCAATTCACCCCCCCCCCTCTTGGTTAGCCTCGGGACTAGTTCACTAGGGCTTAACATCCCTTTCGAACTTTCAAATGGTCTTTCTGACAACTGTCACCCATCGACTACATTTCTTTTAACCACTGTTGCCAGACTATGATCCTTTCGACCTCCGTCACCAGACAACGATCTTTCCAACCTCAGTCTCCTGCCAATTACGGTCATTCCAACATCCATAGCCAGAAAATGATCCTTCCGATCTTTATCACTAGACTACGGTCTTTCTGACCTCCATCACACATCGACCATAATCCTTTCAACCTCCGTCACCAGACAACGGTTTTTCTGACCACTATCGCCCACTAACTATGGTCCTTCTGACCTTCGTTGCCAGACAACGGTCTTTTTGACCACTATCGCCCACCGACTATAGTCCTTCTGATCTTTATCATGAGACAACAGTCTTTCTGACCACTGTTGCTTGCTGATTACAGTTCTTCTAACCTTTGCCACTAGACTATAGTTCTTATGGCCTCCATCGCCAGACAACGGTACTTTCGACCTCTGTCACTTGCCAACTGCAATCCTTCTGACATCCATCACCAGACAACGATCATTCTGACCTCTATCGCCAGACTTTGGTCTTTTTTGACCTCCATCTCATGTTGACTATGGTCCTTTTGACCTCTGTCACCAGATAATAATCTTTCTAACCACTGTCGCCCGCTGACTACAGTCCTTCCATCCTCCATTGCAAAGCAACAGTCTTTCTGACCACTATTGTCTTCCTACTATAGTCCTTCTAACCTTTGTCACCAAACAGTAGTCTTTGTAACTAATATTGCTCGTCAACTACGTTCCTTCTAACCTCCGTCACCAGATTACGGTCCTTCCAACCTCCGTTTCTAGACAACGATCTTTCTGACATCCGTCAATTATCGACTATGATCCTTACGACCTCCATTGCTAGACAATGGTCCTTTCGACCTCTATCATCAGATTACGATATTTCTAACCTCTGTCACACATCGAATATGGTCCTTTCGACCTCCGTCGCTAGATAACGGTCCTTCGGACCTCCGTTGCCTGCTAACTACGGTCCTGCCAACCTTCATCACTAGACTATGATCTTTTTGACCACTGCCTCCTTCCAACTACGGTCCTGCCAACCTTTGTTGCAATACAATAGTCTTTTTGACCATTGTCGCCCATCGATTATGATTCTTCTAACCTCAGTTTCCAAACTACGGTCCTTTCGACCTTTGTTGCTATATAGTGGTCTTTTCGACCTCCGTCACCTGTCCACTATGGTCCTTCTAACCTCCGTCGCCAGACTACAATCTTTTTAACCTCCGTCACATATCGACTATAGTCCTTCCAACCTTCGTCACCAAATAATAGTCTTTATGGCCACTATCATGCACCTACTACGGTTCTTCTGACCTCCATTGCTAGACAACGATCTTTCTAACCACTATCGCCTGCCGACTACAGTCCTTCCGACCTTTGTCGCAAGATAATGGTCTTTCTGACCATTGTCGCTCACCGACTATAGTCTTTCTGACCTCTGTCGCCATACTATGGTCCTTCCGATGTCCGTTTCTAGACAACGATCTTTATGACCTCCGTCGTCTACTAACTATGATCCTTTTGACCTTCATTGCTAAACAATAGTCCTTCCGACCTCTGTCACCAAACTACGATCTTTCTGACCTTCGTCACATATTGACTACGGTCCTTCCACCTTCATTGTTGAAAAAGGTCCTTCCAACCTCCATGGCTCGTTGACTACGGTCCTCCTGACCACCACCACCTGACTACGATCTTTCTAATCTCCATCGCCTGCCGACTATGGTCCTGTTGACTAAACGAATATATCAATACTGATTCTTCCAATTCCTACCATGTAATGCACTTTATATGATGTATATTTGCTACATCAAACCAAGGCCCTCCCTCAAGGATGGGCCTCATTTGTAATTGACCAAAAACACTAGTGGATTCATTCAAACTCGGCCAGGTTTTATAGTTTTCCCCCCTTTTTAGGGGTTTCCACGTAAAAACTCTGGTGTCTCTTATGAACGTTAAACTCTCTCTTTTATATGATTATATGTTGGATCTTCATACAAAGCTAATATGCTAAACTTTATACTTCTCTATCGCCGCGAATATTCCAGGACGCAATAATTTCCTTTCTCAAATATATGGTGTATTTATAAATTTTGTTAACAACATAAATTATTGTTAAAGTATGCTTAAGTTATTTTCAAAATACATCCCAAAATGATAACTCAAAAGGCTATCTAAATCACCCAAAAGGATAAGTTAAACTAGCCACTACAAGTTAGGTGGTGTTGAAACAGCGATGCGCATGTGTTGGAGTGGTGCTATTGTGTAGTTTTTTTTTTGGAAAGATTATAGGGAGCTAGTGTGTACTACCTTACAAAGTTTAGGGAGTGACAATTTATATAATTATAAGAAAATTTTTATAGTGTAATAGCTAAAACCTTTAATAATTAAAATATAATATATTATTAATGAAATTGTACAGAAATAAACTAAAGTACCTAATATAATCAAAATCAAGTGATAATTTATAAGTATAAAATAATTTAACTAGTGCTTTTAATATGTTGCAAATGAAAATAAATCCACTAGTGCTTGTAATATGTTACAAATGATGTCATTTCTCAAGGGAAGGCATTAATACATAACATATATATTATTGAAGTTATTATAGCCTTGCATTGAAATTATTGGTGATTATAGGTGAGGAAATTAGTAGGCATCAGAGTAGCCAGACGATATTGGTAAGGAGATTGTAATTAGGACGACTATAGTTATATGATTGTGGTTGAAAGGACTGTTATCAAGTGATGGTAGTCGAATGATTGTAGTTGGTCAATGATGGTCAGAGGACCATAGTTAATCAAAGATGATTGGAGGATAGTAGTCAGGCAACAGTGGTCAAAGGACTGTAGTTAGTGGGTGATGAAAGTGGATGGACTATAGTCAGGTGACAGTGGTCAGAAAGACCATATTCTGGCGATGGTAGTATAAGGAGCATACTCGGGGTGATAGCGATTCAAGGACCTTACTTGAGGGACATTGGTCTAAAGACTATAGTTAGTTGGTGACTGTGGTTTGAGGATCAGAGTCAGGTGATAGTGATTTGAGGACTATAGTTAATAAATAATGGCCAGAAAATCATTGTTGGGCAATAATGGTTTAAGAACCATGGTCGGGTGACAGTGATAAAAGGATCGTAGTTAATGGGGGACATAAGTTGGAGGATTATAGTAGGCAGACGAAAAAGGTTTAAGGATTATAGTCAGGTGAGGGTGGTTTAAGGACAGTAGTCAAGTGATGGTTGAAGGGTGATTTATGGTGGTTTGAGTTATATAGTAAGGCAACAGTGGCCCATACCATAGTCAAGAGATAGTCATTAGAGGATCATAGTTAGGGGATGACATAGATTAAAAAATCATAGTCAGCTAATGGTGGTTCGAGGACTATAATTGGGTAATGGTGATTGGAGGATCGTAGTCACACGACATGGTCTAAAGACTATAGTAGGGCTATGGTGGTTGGGGAACCATATTGGGTGATAGTGGTCTGAGGATTATATTCGGGTCATGGTGATCAGAGGATTGTAGTCGATGAGCAAGAAAGGTTGAAGGACTATAATAAGTGGTTGATGAAGTTTGAAAGGACTGTAGAGGGATAATGGCAGTCAAAAGGATCATAATTAGTGATCTGATTACTATTTTCAGGATAAGGTGGTTAAGGGACTATAGTTAGATTATGGATCTTGAAGGATTGTGATTGAGTGATGGTGGTCTGATGATCATAATCGAGCAATATAGTTAATGGACCATAGTCATGCGATGGTGGTCAGAGGACCATAGTCATGTGATGGTGGTCAGAGGACCATAGTCAAGTGATAGTGGCTAGTGGATCGTAGTCGGGCGACATTGGCCGAAGGGTTGTAGTCAACGATGACTGAGGCTGAAGGACTCAAATCAGATGATGGTGGTCTAGAGACCATAATCTGGTGGTCATGGTCTAGGAAATGTAGTTACACAATGATAGTCCAAGGATCATAGCTAAGTGGCGGTAGTTTGAGGGATATAGTCGATAGGCAATGGAGCTTGAAATACTGTAGTTGGGAGACCATAGTTGGAGTACCATAATGGTCAACCTTAGAGTTCTCTTGAATCTGAAGAAAAAATTTAAACTCTTGGTCCAAGTTCGTCTTGTAGAGAGTAAGGGCTCATTGTGATCATCAAAATGTGCCATTAGATCAACTCAAAGTGTTTAAACCAAAACAAAAAGAGATCCCACTATGATACCAATTGTAAGTTCATAATTAGCTTTAATACTAATTGATAATGCTATAAAGAAAACCAAGAGGAGAGGTGAATTAGTAGTTTTAAAAACCTTTTCCTTAAAAATCTTTTGTTTAAAATAAATCTTAAAATATGCAAAAGAGATTAAACAAATAAAATTGAACAACGCAAAACACAACTAAATGCAAGTATGGATTTTTTTTGTGTTTTTTAATTTTGTAGAAACCATTTTTTTTTTTTTTGTTTTTTTTAATTTTTCAAAACCAAAATCAAACCAAAATTAATTACCACTATTTTCTTTCACAAATATAATCACAATAAAACCAAGGTGCACTAGAGTAAATCGCAAGGAAAAGTAAAGTTAGGTAAGTAAGAAAATGCAAATCAAGATTTACAATGGTTCAGTTAACTTGACATATATCCACTTCCCAAAGGTCCTCCTCTTTTGGAATTACACTAAATAGTGACTCTCCTTCAGCACACAGCTATGTAAAGAAGATCTTCTCCCTTACGGCAGCTGGAGAATCACCCTTACAGACTCTTCACACCCGAAGAACCTCCTCCTCTCGCCCCCATGGCCCAGCAGAACTGCCATCCCTCATTTCACCACCAACCCTGGCAGAGATGTTGATCCCTTCTTTCACCTCCAAGCCGGCGTAGATGTCGATCCCTCCTTTCGTTTCCAAGCCCAACAGAGACGTTGATCCCTCCTTTCGCTTCCAAGCCCGATGTAGATGCTGAATCCCTAGCCCCGTCGACTAGCAGGTCTCTAGCCCTAAAGACTCTCCTTCCCTATAGCTCTTCCCCAAGAGCTCCACACACACAACCAAAGGACCCAAGGTGCAGGTCAGCCAGAGTAATCGTGTGAATCCCCCTCACACTCCCTTGACTCCTTTAAGGCTCTTGTCTCTCTCTCTCTCAATCTCACCTCCTATCTTCCTTGTGAGGTGGACTCTCCATGCTCTTTCACAGAAAAAAGTCACTTGATTGCTAAAAGACTCTCTCCTCTCTAAAAAGAAAGAGTTTATAAAGAGGGCTCTCAAAAATCCTATATTTTCATTTAGCCGCCTCAAATCATATAGTAGTACTATTAGTTGAATCAAATAATAGATCGTCTAAGATGATCTAAGTTCATCCAGGAGAGTTTTCTACCGATCGTTCAATACAATCAATGATCGTACAGTACGATCCTAAATGAAGATTAGATCTAATTTGATTCATTGATTCTCAAGATTAAATTAGACAACTTAATTAAAGATAGTACAATAAGAGCCAATTCGTACAGTACATTAGTTCAAAATTTAAAATGATAATATGCCTAATTTAAGTAACTAGGATTTGATGACTGGGTTTCTCAAAATAGTTGATCGTCTTGTACGATGTGATGGTCGTATAATGCAATTAGTTATACTCAAAATTTAATTAATCTCATTTAATTAAATATTTTAATTAATCTCTATGTGAAAAGATCATACAATATGATTTACAAAAAAAAAATTAATTTTAATCCCCCCTCTGTGTATGTGCCTGATCACTAAGCCAACGTACAACTAATATATAAATAGACTCAAGAAATAAAAAATACAGACTCTGTAATATACATATTGACTTTTATACTGAAGTTATAGTATCTTGAGCCGATTCTTCAATCACTACTCAATATATGTTGTATCTGAAATAATTTGAAGCTCACAAAACAAATATCCAAAAAGTGATGTAGGAATAACTAAATAAAATATCCAATAATATTTAAAGTTATCAAAACATACTATCAGACTCCTCGATTGCAACAAAAGTCCCCACTTTTTTTTTGTCAAAGGAGGATATAGTAGTTTTGTATACACATAGTTACATTTTCTCTTTTTTTAATAGAATGCAACATAAGCTTTTCAAAATAAAATAAAAGAGGACATTCAAACTTTTTAAACGTAAAAGGGGATGTTCTAAAATTAAGGATGATTTACTGAATAACATTAAGCCACATTATTATTCCTAAAATATGCAATTAAGACCTATCTTATGATATTAAAAAAAATTAAAATTTAAATCTATGGTTTTTCTTTATGCCAAAAATATAATAATTTACTTTTTTTTTAAAAGAAGGAATATAATAATTTATAATGATATAAATACTAGCCATTTCTTTTTTAATAGAATATCAATGAAAAAATTAAAAAGAGAAGGCCTGCTCTCTTTCTTTTCACAATGTTATGCAATAATATAGTTTTAGACCTTTGTCTTTTTCAGCGAAATGACAACACTTATAATTAAGATCTAATCATGAAGCAATAATCTAATAAAGATAGTGATAAAGGTACATATAATATTATCTCTTATTTTTCTTCAAAAATTTCTCACTTTGTATTCCTCCAATCTCTACTGGTGTGTTTATTAGCATCAAATAACACTAATCAACCCTTCAAAATCAAAGTTAATCAAAACTAATCAAGATCTTAATTCAAATTCAATTAAGATCATAATATTTATCAATTTGACTAAAACTACAGGTTGAAGATTATACTGTATGCACTACAGGAAAATTGTTTATTACCGACGAATTTTCCAGCAAAAGTTTGTTCAGTTTCCGACAGAAAAATCCATCGGTAATGATAATGGACGAGAGAAAATATTCCGCCGGATAAATTCAACGGTAATGAATAATTTTCCTGTAATGATGATCATAATATTATATGACTCATATATTGATTTGATTGAATTGAATATTGCTTAATTAACATCAATTTAATTCATATCATACAATTCGATCATATATTATATAATATAATTCTAGTTTTTTAATTTGATTGATTATATTAAAAATTAACATAAATCATACTGCATATGATTATTTATTAAAATTTTTATATATTATTTTTTATTAAATTAATTCTACATGTTTATGCGAGTGTGTACTAGCCTTTCTAAACTTCACCTAATGCAATAATTTAAGACTAAAAAATAAAATAAAACATTTTGTTAAAGCTTGAATATGAGACGTACAGCTCACGCCTAGTATTTGATTGATCATAGGGATTCTTTATTTCTCACATGTTGGAACTGGGAATAAATGAACTTGAGTGAAAGCAGCAGCTGCAAAAGCTTTTATATATATTCACATACTGTGCAAAGTGGGAACTCAAGAATGGAAAGAATGATTGGGTGGCTTTCATACCTATAATTCTCTGACTTATAGAAAAATTTAGAAGACTTTTTTTATTCCTTGAACATATTTTATATCTGTAAGCAACCAAATAAGCCGCTCATTGAATTAGCTAACACAAACACCAAAAGCACCAATTGACAGAAGGCAAACACTAACGATGCTATGCATATGAACCAACTTCAAGCAATGACATTGGTCAGGCAACTTTCAAAACATCATATGACAATGAAGGGGAGTTTTTTAATTGGATGGGCTTAACAGTTATCTTTACAAGATCGAATAGAAAATTTCTTTTAGATTGAGGATTCGTTTGGGATGGCTTTTCTACTGCTTAAAACAGTTTTTGAATATAAATTTTTTAATATTTGTACTAAACAACTGCTTTAAGAAGCAGTAAGAAAGCCGTCCGAAATCAAGCTTAAAGTAGTTCTGTAGTATAAAATTTTAATTTTTGTATTTAAAAGTTGCTTTAAGAAGCAGTTATAAAGTCATCCCAAATGAAACCTAAAATTAAATACACAAATTTGACAAATGAAAATTGAATGAGTTGATATGATAGGTTAAAAAATCATATAAAACAGAAATTTCTTAAAATAAAGACAGGATATTATAAACACAGTTTTTAAACTTTATCCAAAAATTATCTATGTAGAACTTGATTACAGATTTTGGCTAGGCCCATTCTACCTTTTTCTTGTTAAAAGACACATGCACACAAAAGAAAAAAAAAACATATTTCATATGGAGATAAAATCTGTGGAAATTGTGGAATGCAAAGTATCCAGCTCTCCCAAAAGCAATTGTAATTCCTACTCTTGAACTAGGCATATACCACTCAGCTACACCATTCATGTTGTGGGTGACATAAAATTAGAAAAGATTAGAAGGAGATCAATAGCTGGCAGGCTAAACCTATGAGGTCTAAAACTAGAAGAAAAGTAAAGTTGGCGTCAAGATGATCAACAATACCCATTTCAGGTTCCATCTTCAGGGAATTCTTTAGCAGAAAGCAGCTTACTTCTAGTAAAACTAGTCTTGATCCACATTGTTCTGAGGTATCTTCCTCAATAACTTGTATAATCCAAAGACATTCTTTTGATGCCAGCTGTAGGGGATGAAGAATGATCGATAGATGGCAGGTGAAAGCTCCCTATCAAGATAATGTACAGCTGCCAAGGTCTGAAAGTTCAAGCATCAGTGGTTGGCTCAAAATTTACAGTAGTTTGAACATGAAGGTTAGGTGAAAATCAAAACTAGCTTGAAACTAGCATGAGTTTTGAAGCAAGAAGCAATTGATTAAAATCATTTCGCGTCATTTTTAAGCCCGATTCTCTCTAGAAAAGCTTTCGAGCCTAATGCGACTCAGTTGAGACTTGATTCTAGTTAGCATAAAATTACACAAACTAGATTCTACTCAGCCACCAAGGTCTGAAAGTTCTAACATTAGCAACAGACGAAAAAAATGCAATGTCATAAGTTATGTGGGGGCAGAAATATATGTCAACTGATAGAGTTTAGATGCAATAAACTCCAATGATTTTGAGTCAAGTCTCAAGCCTGATTCTAGATCAAAAACATTTCCAGAGTAGTACGGCTTGCCCAAATCTTCATTTGAGGTTATTATTATTATATATATATAATACTATTCTCTATAAAAACAGAATCCTTTATTGAGATTTGCTAGCGTGTTCTGTCCAATTCCAACTCCTTGAGTGGGCTTGACACAGATAAGTTTTGCGTTGAGTCAGCTTGACCAAAAAAAGCTATTCAATTTCAAGCCAAACTAAATTTAAAAAGCTTCAGTTTGAGTTAAGCCCAAAACACTCAAATTTGACTCAATGCCACTAAGAACATGAAAATGTCTTAGAACCAAACTTACCTCCCATTTTGACAAGTCTCTTCCCCGAGAAGGGTGAGGTCTTCTGAGATCAAGTTCCACAAATAAGGTGCATGCATCTATATCATGGAGCTGTGAAATTAAAGTAACATGTATTTCATGAAAGAGAATAAAATCTAATGCAGAATGCAAACTGTAGAAAGTTTAATGTTGTTACGTATTGCATGTCAGAAGCTTTGTTCTTATTGTTGAAATAAGATGGAGCAGCAGCTGTGCCACCTAAGGTAGAATTGAAGGGGAATGGAAGAAGGCCTCGGAAGCCATCATCAATCCATCGGACTTCCTTCACATATGATGGAATGAAAAAGGAAGAAGGGTAGCGATGCCACTCGCTTCCCACACAGAGTATAGAACCTAAATGAATATGTAATGAGATGCAACAGTGCAACAAGCAACATGACTGAAGTTTGACAGTTCTGGTGCATGATGAAAATGGCTAAAAATTATTGAAAGAATGGGAGTTTCTACACTCTGATCTGAAATACAGCCATGCTAAATTCAACTTTTTTTACCAGGTTACTTAGGCTCTGTTTGGTTTGAAGGAATTGAAATAGTGTTGCTTAATTCCTCCAGTAATCTGAAAGATAGCCATGCTATAATTATGAGACATAATATTTACTGGCGGCTTAATTCCTCCAAACCAAACAAAGTCTTTTTGTTAATAGCAAATAAATCATTAAAATAATAAAAATAATAAAAATAATAAAATAAATAAAAATAAATAAAATCATAATAATCTTCACAGTGCAGGAAATTGGGTTGATACCGCTTATATAGCATACAATCTAGAAGGACTCACCTGGACTGGCATCTTCATGGTGTTCTAAATGCTTGTAGATCACCAACGGGCCAGAATATCCATGCAACAACGAGAATGTGCGACTATGAGATGCGCACAAAATAAGGCCAAGAAAAACTGGTCTAAGAATCTTAGCAACCTGTTTTAAGCAGTCAAGTCCGGATTCAGAGTTGTGATCTATGATCTATAAGATTACCAAGAACAAAAATGATTAACTAAATTAGGAGGAATTATGATCACCTTGACCATGAAAGACTCTTCAGTTGAAAACCTATCACGGAAAATATCAGGAAAAGTATCAATTACAGCTGTAGCTGCAACACATATAAGTGTATATATTGGGTAAAGGAACCTGCAAGATAAAATACTGAAGGTCAGGAAACAATTTACCAATTCCTCACCCGAATTTCAAAAACTATTGTTGGCAATGGATCGGATCTATAAATGGTAGTAGGCTTAGAGGCTATATACTATAGAAAAACTTAAATACACAAGGATTTTTGCAGCATGAAAAATATGATGCGGAATGACATTAGTTTTCCTGTAAATTTTCATTTTTGCCAATTGATTAGAGGCACAAGTTGTAAAAAGAAGATTGTTTCCACAAGACGAGTAAGAAAAGATTGTTTTTGCTAAGTCGATATATGTAAAGCCATATAAATTCATTACGTCTAGCAGCCCATCTTCAGGGCAACATTTGATTAACTAAAACCTTATTAAAAAAATTAAACATAAACCTGTTAAATGCACAAATCTTGACGTTATAAACTTCGGTAGACTTGTTCAAGCTAACTCTCTGCTAGATTAAAAACAAAAGAAAATTTACAAATTTCACCATTAGTCATTATTCAGAAGATGTTATTTAAATACTCTCTCTCTCTCTCTCTCTCATTTTTTTCTTAGAATAGTTATAGTGCAGTATGGTTGTAGTATAATATAGTATAGTATAGTTGTAGTATAATATAGCATAGTATAGTACAATATAATATAGTATAGTTATTTTATAGTATAAATATAGTATAATATAGTATAATTGTAGTAGAGTATAGTTGCAGTATTGTATAATATAGTATAGTTATAGTATGATATAATTTTAGTATAATATAGTATAGTATAGCGGTAGGTCTACTATGAAAGCCATACATTTATTGAGAGGTTTGATGGAGAAATATAGGGAGAATAAGGAGGATCTACATATGATATTTATTGATTTAGAGAAAGCATATGATAAAGTTCCAAGAGAAGTGCTATGGAGAGTTCTTGAAAAGAAAGGAGTTAATAATGCTTATATTCAAATCATTAAAGATATGTATGAAGGAGCTACTACTTGTGTTCAAACACAAGGTGGTTTGACCAAGTATTTCCCTATTTCGGTTGGATTACATCAAGGATCAGCTTTAAGCCCATATCTTTTCGCGTTAGTCATGGATGTTCTCACTAGACATTTACAAGAGGATGTACCCTGGTGTATGCTTTTTGCTGATGATATTCTTCTTGTTGACAAGACTAAAGAGGGAGTTGAAGGTAAACTTGAAGTCTGGAGATCAACCTTAGAGTCTAAAGGTTTTCGCTTGAGTAGATTTAAAACTGAATATATGGAGTGTAATTTTAGCAGTAATAGACCTAGTGAGGGGATTGTGACTTTGGGCGATCAAGTCATTAATAAGAGTACACGTTTTAGATATCTTGGATCTATTGTTCAGAGTGATGGTGAAATAGATGGGGATGTTATCAGTAGAATTCAAGTTGGATGGTTGAAGTGGAGGAATGCATCGGGCTTGTTGTGTGATAGAAAAGTCCCCCTTAAACTTAAGGGAAAATTCTATAAGATGGTGGTGAGACCTACAATGCTTTATGGTGCAGAATGTTGGCCATTAAAAGAGAAGCATAATACTAAGTTATGTGTTGCGGAGATGAGGATGCTTAGGTGGATGAGTGGATTTACTCTTAGAGACAGGATACGAAATGAGCATATACGTGAAAAGGTTGGAGTAGCTCCAGTGGAGGATAAGATTAGAGAGAGTCGCCTTAGATGGTTTGGTCACATAAAACGGCGGCCTTCCGATGACCCAGTTAGGAAAGTAGAGGTATTAGATTTGACTTATGTTAAGAAAGGTAGAGGTAGACCTAAAAAGACTTGGTTAGAGAATATTAGAAATGATCTTTCTCTATTAGATTTAAACGAGAATTTGACTTTGAACCGGACACAATGGAGAAAAAGGATTCATGTTGCCGACCCCACGTAGTGGGACAAAGGCTTGTTATTGTTGTATTGTTGTATAGTATAGTATAGCGGTAGTATAGTATAGTTATATTATAGTATAGTTGTATCGTGTGGTTATATTATAGTATAGTATAGTTTAGTTATAGTGTGATATAGTATAGTTGAAGTATGGTATAGTATAATGTAATATAGTTGTAGTATAGTATAGTACAATTATAGTATAGTATAGTATAGTTGTAGTATAGTATAGTTATTATATCGTATAGTTATTGTATAGTATAGTATAGTATAATTATTATATCGTATAGTTATTGTATAGTATAGTATAATATAGTTGTTGTATTGTATAGTTATAGTATAGTATAGTATAGTTGTGGCATATTAGAGTATAGTTATAATATAGTATAATATTGTATAGTTGTACTATAGTATATTATAGTATAGTTTTAGTATAGTATAGTTATAATACAGTATAGTATAATTGTAATATAGTATAATTATATTATAGTATAGTATGGTTGTAGTATTATATAGTATAGTTGTAGTATAGTGTAGTTACAGTATAGTATAATATAGTATAGTATAGTATAGTTGTAGTGTAGTATAGTCATAATACAATATAGTTTTAGTATAGTATAGTATAATATAGTTGTAGTATAGTATAGTATAGTATACAACAATATTTTGAACAGAAATGCATAGAAATGTACAATATTTTTATTAGTATTTTATATTTAATATTTAAGTTAAGCTGTAGGATCATTTAGATGTATAATACAAAATATTGTTGTCCGCTAGCAGTATCAACTTTCTCCAAAAAATAACAACCTAGCCAATGAACTCTAGTCAGTATTTTGACATGTGATCTAAATAATGTACAAAAATATTTATCAATCTTATAAAAAGAAATGGGACTTCTCTAAATTAAAAAGCAAGATATTTAGACCACCAGTAGAAGGAGAAAAAATACCGTTCTTCTTTGTGCGGCTGCAAAGACATAAATGCCAACCAAATATATATAGGTGAGACCACAACTAGCAGATCTGGGGTATACTTTTTCAATGTAATAGGCAGAAGTGCAACAAAAAGAAGAGCAAGAATGAAGGAAAAGTTGAAATTGTTGAAACCGTTTCTCAAATAGTATGTAGCACTTTCAACTCCATATAAATGACTCTCCCCACCGCCAAGTACATTATACTTTAACAGATTGAAGATTGATGATGTCCATTTTCCATAGTAATAATAATCAACATATACTGATAGAACCTAAAAGAGGGAAACATTGTTAAGGAAAATCAGAAGACATTATTACACGTTTGAAAATATAATTATCTTATGTGACAAAAAAAGGACAAAATAACCAATACTGTGGATTGAACATTAAAAAGCTTTAGTGGCATGACTTACAATAACAGAAACAGAGGTTATTAACCCTGATAGAAAAACTTTTTTGAAACTCCCTTTGATTAATGAATATATAGTAACGGGAAGAAAAATCAAAATTGAGAAAGGCCAGCCAATGAGAACTCCAGCTGCAGATACAGAAACCGCAGAAGCATATTTCTCAAGAAGGAACAGGGCAGAAGAAAGCGTAACTGCATACATAGAGAATGTACTTGGTAGGAAACCTGAAGATACATATGCGTACAACCATCAGAGACCAGAAAAATCAAGAAAACAAAGAACGAAGTATAACTGCGCACAGAAACTCTGCTACTTCGACAAACAAAAAGAAACTAATGAACCTGCAGTGAAGAATACACAGAATTTATCATCTTAGAATGAAGCTTAAAACGATAATAAGTAAAGAAAAGAAATTTACTTGTGCTTGAAAAGAAACAACCACTCGTTAGGCATAACATTGCAAGCGTATATGTTGCAAGTCTTTTGCCATACTTCCTTGAAAGGGCAACTATCAGAACAGTCTCGGTAATTGTTGAGATAAGGCCAAGAAAGAGTCTCACTTTGTAGAAAACCTGAATCTGAGATTTCAGTAGCAGGAAAGATGAGAACAAGAAAGTACCAAGAAAAAAAAAAATCCTTAATGCTATTAATAAAGTAAATAACTCAAGTTCACTAATATGCAAAAATAGCAAACCTTTTCATCCTTGTAAAACCAGGATGTTGGTCCAGCCACTAGCATATGAAAAAGGAGGTATAGATATGACCTCAGCGCAAACTCAGAACTGCAACACAATGATATGGTGATTTTAATTTTCAGACTACCAACAGTAGATAGAAATTAAGGGCGTACATGTCTGCTTCATTTTTTATGTACAAGTAGCATGAAACAGGATAGAATAAAAGAGAAACTTCAAGTCCACAACTTGGACCTAGCAAGAACGCTCAGTTTGCCAAATAATTATTTCAGTCATCTGATATCATGGTTTAATCAATCAATCGATGATTTGAATATAATCTATTAATTCTTATTTTTAAAAATAGAATTGCAAATATAAGGTCAAAGATTTGAATATCAATCTGAAATTAAATCTAATACTACCAAACATTCAAATTTAAGTATAATATCATCCAAAAAGATGATTCAATCAAATAAAAATAAAATCATATGTCCATAATTTAGTGTCAATTGGAGGAGGCAAGATAATTAAAAAGGAGAGAATTATAAAGAAATTCCGGTCCACAATTTGGAGTGATTCACATACACAATTTAAAATTTAGAGAAAGTACTAATTGACCTTTTGAATTTTTTCATTCATACAATATTAAAATTCAATCAATCAATCAATGATTTGAATACAAGTCATCAATCTTTATTTTTTAAATATAGTTACAAAGATTTGGCAATCAAATCTAATTTCAAATCAAGAAAAAGACCAAAATGGTACATTGACTCTTTATGAAGGACTGAAATGATCCCCAACTATATTAAAAGACCATTTTAATCCCTCGGGTCTTTAAAAATGAATCAAAATAATCTCAGGATGGGATAATTTTAATTCCTCTTTATGGAGTTGAAGGATCAAAATAATCCTTTAATATAGTTGGAGCTATTTTGATCTTTCCTAGCGAGTCAAAGAACCATTTTGATCCTTTTTCTCATTTCAAATCCTAACAAAATCAAATCTATACTACAAACAACAACAAGAAGCCTTTATCCCACTATGTGAGATCGGCTACATGAATCCTTTTTTCTCCATTATGTCTTGTTAAGGGTCAAATTCTCATCTAAATCTAATAAAGAAAGGTCATTTTTATTATTTTGTAACCAAGTCTTTTTAGGTCTACCTCTACCTTTCTTAATATAAGTCAAATCTAATACATCTAGTTTCCTAATCGGGTCATCGGAAGGCCGCCGTTTTATGTGACCAAAACATCTAAGGTGACTCTCTCTGATCTTACCTTCCACAAGAGCTACTCCAACCTTTTCATGTATATGCTCATTTTGTATCATGTCTTTACGAGTAAAACCACTCATCCACCTGAGCATCCTCATCTCTACAACACTTAACTTAATATTATGCTTCTCTTTTAATGGCCAACATTCTGCACTATAAAGCATTGCAGGTCTCACAATCATCTTATAGAATTTTCCCTTAAGTTTGACAGGGACTTTTCTATCACATAACAAGCTCGATGCCTACCTCCACTTCAACCATCCAACATAAATTCTACTAATAATATCCCCATCTAGTTCACCATCACTCTGAACAATAGACCCAAGATATCTAAAATATGTGCTCTTATTAATGACTTGATCGACCAAAGTCACAATCCCCCACTAGATCTATTATTACTAAAATTACTGATGAGGACATCCGACCTTGGAGAGTCTACCAGAGACAGGGATGACGATTTACGGCCACGATCGCACCGATCTACTTTTGATTATCATTGTATTAGATTTACTATTTTATTATATTTTATGAGTTTTATTGTATTTTTCTGTTTATACCCTCACTTAAGGGCATAGTCATATGTATGCCTTAGAGCGATTGAGTCTTTTGTATTTTCTTTATTGTATTGGCTATTTAAAGCCTCTTCCTCCTTCTTTGAGGAGCTAATGAATGATATTAAGAAATTTTCTGCACTTATGTGTTTTAGAGAGCTTGAGAGCTTTGGAGAGAACCCTAGGTGAGGGAATCAGACCACCCACTAGCCACAAGAAACGTTTGGGCTCGTGATTTTTTTTTGTTTCTTCTTCTATCTCCTCTCCTCCTTCTACCTTGACCGCCGGCCACCCCTAACTCCTTCCACCCCTCTCGGCCGAACCCCACCACCACTTCAAACTTTAGGCAGACCAACCCCTTTCCCACCCTACAAGCCGCTGGCCCATCCCCATCTTCCCTCCAAAGTCGCCGGCCACCTAAGCCCTACCCACTCCTCCTAGCCTCCGGCCTTAGCCCCATCCTTTCCCTCCTAAATTTATTCTTTCCTAAATTAAATAATTTTAATTTTGGTAAGTTCTTGAATTCAAATTCAAACGAATTTAAAATTTCAAATTCCTTCCTAAATTATTTAGTTTAATTTTGGAAAGTCTTCCCTAAATCTAGGATTAACTAAATCTGAAATTGATTGGGAACCAATTCAAATTCCCACATTCATCGAACCTAGACACTTTCTCCCCTCTCTCTTGGCTGGCCCCCTTTCTCTCCTATCTAATTAATGCATCCAATTAAACATCCTAATCAACCCATTAATCCCTCATGCCCAGCCGCCCCCTTCCTCTCTCTCTCTCTCATTGATTTTTGACTTAATTAGCATACCACCTATGCAAGAAATTAACACCAGATCTCCCTCCCCTGTTGTCCACATGATTCCCCCACAATATTCACCTAGTTTCCTATTTTCCAGAGAACCAAAACTCTGAAATCTTCACCACTCAAAGTGCTGTCCAGATTTCTGGACAAAACCTGTGTGCTGTCCAAGAATTCCAGCCAACTCCTTTGCTGCCCAGAAGAAAATCAGGTGCTGTCCAGAAATTCCTGCATTCCCTCTTGCTGTCCAGCCACTTGGAGAGGACGTCATTCGCAGTCCAGACCTTTCTGGACATTACTGGATCGCTGTCCAGGAAATTCTAGCAATAATAATTGTTGTCCTGATCTCTGGAAATCCACTACCTGCTGTCCCGAAGTTCCAAACTCTGATAAAGGTGAATCTCTTCTCCAAAATCCTTTCCTTTCTAAGTTTTACCTTAACTTGTGGACTTAGTTGTATGTTAACTTTCTACACTAAGCCTAGAAATTTAGAGAGTTGAGTGAGGGATCTATTTTTCATAGTGACTAGTCTCATTGTTAACTTAGGGATTTATCGTTGAAAACATTCCATGTATGCGATGCTTGAGTAATTGATTAATTTGTGATCTTAACCTTTAGTTGTGTGACTTGGCCTAAACTAGTTTCATCCCTTAATCGTTTTACTTCATCGTTTAAATCACTACAAGCTTACTAATTATTGTTGCTCTCTAAATTAAAGCATGCAAGATTTTTCTTATTTAACATTGCCTAATCATTTAAGTCCTGCATCATCTGGTATCAGAGTATGGTTTGCATGTAGGAGCATGTTTAGAAAATTTTATCTCGTTTTAAACATATAAATTACATCCTACACGCATCATTTGAAATTGCTTGTAACATCATATTACTTTCTTAGTGTTTTCATAATTCTGAGTCACCTTAGACATTAGAATGGACCCGGAACAATTACACAGGACTCTAGACTTATTGGTAGGTCAGATGAACAACATTAGTCAACAACTCAAGAAAAACCAAGCTGACATAGCTGAGCTCCGTAGACATACAACTGAACGATTCGATACCTTAGATCAAGGTAGGAACCACCCTCTCCTTTACACACCTTCTAGACCTCCCTCCATGTACGGGGACGATACTTTTCAAGATGTGGGACCTCCTCGTGCCCCTTATCGAGCCCCCCAATATGGATATGACCATAACCCGACCCTAATAATCCACTAATGAAGAATATTAAAGTGGATACCCCAACCTTTGACGACACCCTCGATCCCCAGCTCTTTCTGGACTGGATCAAAGGTATGGATAGCTTCTTTAAGTGGTATAACATTTCTGAAGCTATGAAGGTTAGGTTGGCCGAGATGAAACTCATTAGTAGGGCTAGTTAGTTTTGGGCCAACTTAGAAAGCCTTAGGGAATCCAGAAATGAATATCCTATCACGGATTGGCCATCGATGAAGTGCGAGCTCAAGCAGAAATACGTATCTCCCTCATACTTCCCCAGGCTCCTAGATAGGTGGAATAGGTTGACTCAGGGCAACAAACCAGTCAAGGATTACATCGCAGCTTTTGATGATTATTTGATTCGCTGCAAGGGGGAGACCTCTACTACCCTCGCCCAAATCCTGTCTATGTTGCGTACTGGGTTGTGCGAAGAAGACCTGAGTAATGAACTGTTCGTCCGGAACATTACTACCTTAGAAAATGCCTATAGCCTAGTGTTAGACCTTGAAGAAACTCGTCCCCAACACGTGAGTCGACACCAAGACTCTAGGTCTTCCTACCGACCCTCCAGTAGTTCAACCCCTCACCACTCCACTACCCGACCAACACCTGAAAACCCTGCCCAACCACCTTCTGGTCCTTCCACACCCCATCCTGACTTTAGAAGCAAGCCTCCCACCCCGAATACTCTTAGGTCTAACCCCAGGACCAAGTGCTTTAGATGCCAGGGGTATGGGTATATCGCCTCTCAATGTTCTAGTCCCTATAAGGTCACTATTATGGAGGAGGTCATTGATGAAGAGCCTGAGCCCGAGGCCGACCAGATTCACTAAGTGGAAGACGATGGTGAATTCTTTGAGGAGGATGACGACACTGCTATCATCCACTGCATTCAGAAAGTAGACACCTTGCCCATCTGCGTGGTGAGATGCGCACTGTCACAACCCGTTGCCACTGATAACTAGCGTAGGACTGCAATTTTTCACACCTACACCAAAATCAAGGATAAGAACTGTAAAGTCATAGTGGATAGTGGCAGTTGCATCAATGCTGTCTCCTCCAACATGATGTCTAAGCTTAGTCTATCTGCCATTTCTCACCGCAACCCCTACAAGGTAGCCTGGGTCAACTCTACTGCCTTAGAGGTGAAGGAATGAAACCTCATATCAATCTCCTTTGCTGACTATAAGGAGAATGTTTGGTGTGATGTACTGACAATAGATGTCGGACAAATTATCCTAGGGCGTCCTTGGCTCTTTGATAATAATGTTCACATCTATGGGCGCTCAAACACCTGCGTGTTTGAACATGTGGACAAAAAGATCAAATTTTTGTCATCGCAGCCCCGGGTTAAGGATGATCCTAAACCCAATCATGTCAAACCCAAGAAGGTGCTGAACCTTGTGACTGCCAATGTTCTGGATTCTGAATTAACCCAAGGTGCACCGCTGTACGTCTTAGTCGGTCATGAGACTTCCACTGAGTCTAACGAGCTTATCACTCACGAGGTTTAACCCATACTGAGTAATTTTGCTGATGTCTTCCCTAATGATCTCCCTAATTAATTACCTCCGCTTAGAGACATCCAGCATGCTATAGATCTTGTCGCTGGAGTCTCCCTCCCCAATCTGTCCCACTATCGCATGAACCCCACGGAACATGTTGAGCTTAAGAAGTAAGTGGATGAGTTACTGCAGCGAGGCTTTATCAAGGAAAGTCTTAACCCTTGCGCCGTCCCAGCCCTTCTTACACCGAAGAAGGATGGTTCCTGGCAAATGTGTATTGATAGCCGTGCTATCAACAAGATCACCATCAAATATCATGTTTCTATCCCGAGGTTAGACGATATGCTTGATATGATGACGGGAGCCACTCTTTTCTCCAAGATTGACCTTAAGAGTGGACACCACCAAATCCGGATCCGACCCAGTGATGAGTGAAAAATTGCCTTTAAAACCAAGGATGGTTTATATGAGTGGATGGTCATGCTATTTGGGTTGAGTAATACCCCGAGTACTTTCATGATGATCAGAACCCAAGTGTTGCGTCCTTTTATGAGAAAATTTGTCGTTGTCTACTTTGATGACATCCTTATTTATAGCCAGTCCGTGAGTTAGCACAGACCACTTAAGGCAAGTCTGCGAGATCTTAAAGAAGGAACAAATTTATGCCAATCCTAAGAAGTGCACCTTCCTTGTTGACCGTGTTATCTTTCTGAGTTTTATTGTTTCAGCCCAAGGGGTCTCTGCAAACCCCGAGAAGGTGAAAGTCATTGTCGAATGGCCTGTTCCTCAGAACATCCGGGAAGTCCGCAGCTTCCACGGTTTAGCCACCTTCTATATGAGATTTATTAGAAACTTTAGCATCATTGTATATCCTATCACTGACTGTCTCAAGAAAGTTGATTTTTCATTGGACCTCAGCCGCCACCAAAGCCTTTGAAGAAATTAAGAAAATAATGGTGGAAGCACCAGTGATGAGACTTCCTGACTTCTCCAAAGTCTTTGAAGTTGTCTGCGATGCTTCGGAGGTCAGAATTGGTGGAGTCCTATCCCAGGAAGGTCACCCTGTTGCTTATTTAAGCGAAAAGCTAAATGACATTCGACAACGCTATTCCACATATGACAAAGAGTTTTATACTGTGACCCAATCTCTACGTTATTGGCGAGACTTCTTGCTCCCGCAAGAGTTCGTTATCTTTTCGGATCACGAGGCTCTGTGTTATATCAACTCTCAGAAGAAACTGAACGCACGTCACAGTCGATGGGTAGAATTTTTACAAGAATACACTTATACCCTTAGGCACAAGGCGGGAGTTGAAAATAAAGCTACCGATGCCCTCAGTCGTCGTATGATGACTACTATTGAGATGAGAGCATAATTCATCGGGTTTGAGCAAGTCAAGGAAAGCTACTTGGAGTGCCCCGACTTTAAAGAGATTTACTCCCTTTTGTCCACAAGCAACACACGTCTTGTGGACGATTTTCTCTTAGAGGACGAATATATTTTCAAAGCCCAAAAACTTTGTGTCCCTAGCACTTCCCTTAGGGAATTCCTTGTTTGGGAACTTCACACCGGAGGTCTTGCTGGACACTTTGGTCATGATAAAACGATAGAAGCCGTAGAGTACTACTTCTTCTGGCCCAGCTTGCAGAAGGACGTTGGTAGAATGATCAATAGATGCCACACTTGTCAGCTGGCCAAGCAACTTAAACAAAACACTGGTCTCTACACTCCTCTACATGTTCCCAGCTCTGCATGGCAAGATGTTAGCATGGACTTTGTCTTAGGCTTGCCCAAGACCTTTCGTAAGAATGATGTCATCTGTGTTGTAGTTGATCGTTTTTTCAAAATGGCCCATTTCCTACCCTGTTCCAAGACATCCGACGCCTCCCATATTGCTGAATTGTACTTCAATGAGATCGTCAGATTACATCGTTTACCCAAGACTATTGTATCGGATATGGATGTTAAGTTCACTAGTTACTTCTGAAAAACTTTCTGGATAAAAATGGGCACTAAACTAAAATTCTCCACAGCCTTTCATCCTCAAATTGATGGCAAAACTGAAGTGGTCAATAGGAGTCTAGGTAATTTGTTAAGGTCTCTAATAGGGGAACACATTAAGAATTGAGATTCTAAACTCCCCAAAGCTGAATTTGCCTACAATAATTCTATGAACCGCACCACTGGCTTAAGCCCTGCTGAAATTGTTTATGGGTACAAACCTAGACAACCTTTAGATCTCATACTCATGTGTTCTAAGTATAGAATTTCTGAGTCTGCATTTTCATTTGCATCATATTTGCATGAATTACATAAGAAAATTGCACGCAGAATTGAACAGAGCAATATTAATAATAAACTTCATGTTGATTTTAAATGAAGATTTAAAACTTTTGAGATTGGTGATTCAGTGATGGTGCGGATTCGTCCGGTACGGTTCCCACAAGGAACTGTTAAAAAATTACATGCTAAAAGTGCGGGACCATTCAAAGTACTCAAGAGAATCGATGACAATGCTTACGTGGTGGATTTGCCTGCAGAGTGCAACAATAATCCCTTTTTTAACATAGAAGATTTAGTAGTCTATGAGGATCCAGAGTTTAACCCACTTCAAACTGAGCTTTGTGTGACCCCACCCTGTGAGAACCCAAGCCTACCTCCACTCCCAAATATTCTCAAAATACCTATAGCGGAGAAGGTTGACATGATTCTAAGTAATGACATCATTTCCACAAAAGAGGATGGACGAAGAAGGTATTTGATAAGGTGGAGAGGTAAACCAGAGTCAGAGGATATGTGACTAGAGCGCGAGGAGCTTCAACAGATCGACCCAGATGCACTAGAGTTTTATGAGAGCACCCGGGACTCGTTTCCACCCCGGGAGAATGATGATGGCATCCGACCTTGGAGAGTCTACCAGAGACAGGGACGACGATCTACGGCCACGATTGCACCGATCTACTTTTGATTATCATTGTATTAGATTTACTATTTTATTATATTTTATGAGTTTTATTGTATTTTTTTATTTATGCCCTCACTTAAGGGCCTAGTCATATGTATGCCCTAGGGGCAATTGAGTCTTTTGTATTTTCTTTATTGTATTGGCTATTTAAAGCCTCTTCCTCCTCCTTTGAGGAGCTAATGAATGATATTAAGAAATTTTCTGCACTTATGTGTTTTAGAGAGCTTGAGAGCTTTGGAGAGAACCCTAGGTGAAGGAATCAGATCACCCACTAGCCGCAGGAAACGTCCAGGCTCATGGTTATTTTTTTTTTTTGTTTTCTTCTTCTATCTCCTCTCCTCCTTCTAACTTGACCGCCAGCCACCCCTAACTCCTTCCACCCCTCTCAGCCGAACCCCACCACCACTTCAAACCCTAGGCCGACCAACCCCTTTCCCACCTTACAAGCCGCCGGCCCCTCCCCATCTTCCCTCCAAAGCCGCCGGCCACCTACGCCCTACCCACTCCTCCTAGCCGCCGGCCTTAGCCCCATCCTTTGCCTCCTAAATTTATTCTTTCCTAAATTACATCGTTTTAATTTTGGTAAGTTTTTGAATTCAAATTCAAACGAATTTAAAATTTCAAATTCCTTCCTAAATTATTTAGTTTAATTTTGGAAAGTCTTCCCTAAATCTGGGATTGACTAAATCTGAAATTGATTGAGAACCAATTCAAATTCCCACATTCATTAAACCTAGACACTTTCTCCCCTCTCTTGGCCGACCCCCTTACTCTCTCTCCTATCTAATTAATGCATACAATTAAACATCCAAATCAACCCATTAATCCCTCATGCCCAGCCGCCCCCTTCCTCTCTCTCTCTCTCTCATTGATTTGTGACTTAATTAACATATCACCTATGCAAGAAATTAACTCCAGATCTCCCTCCCCTGCTGTCCACATGATTCCCCCACAATATTCACCTAGTTTCCTATCATCCAGAGAACCAAAACTCTAAAATCTTCACCACTCAAAGTGCTGTCCAGATTTCTGGACAAAACCTGTGTGCTGTCCGAGAATTCCAGCCAACTCCTTTGCTGCCCAGAAGAAGATCGGTGTTGTCCAAAAATTCTTGCATTCCTGCTATCCAGCCACTTGGAGAGGATGTCGTTCGCTGTCCATACCTTTCTGGACATTACTGGATCGTTGTCCAAGAAATTCCAGCAAGAATAGTTGCTGTCCTGATCTCCGGAAATCCACTACCTGCTATCCCAAAGTTCCAAACTCTGATAAAGGTGGATCTCTTCTCCAAAATCCTTTCCTTTCTACGTTTTACCTTAACTTGTGGACTTAGTTGCTTCATAAAGGTTGTGTTAACTTTCCACGCTAAGCCTAGCAATTTAAAGAGTTGAGTGAGGGATTTATTTTTCATAGTGACTAGTCTCATTGTTAACTTAGGGATTTATCATTGAAAACCTTCCATGTATGCGATGCTTGAGTAATTGATTAATTTGTGATCTTAACCTTTAATTGTGTGACTTGACCTACGCTAGTTTCATCCCTTAATCGTTTTACTTCATCGTTTAAATCACTACAAGCTTACTAATTAATATTGCTCTCTAAATTAAAGTGTGCAAGATTCTTATTTAACATTACCTAATCATTTAAGTCCTACATCAATTACACTCCATATATTCAGTTTTAGATCTACTCCATAATTCAAGTTTACCTTCAACTCCCTCTCTAGTCTTCTTAACAAGAAGAATATCATCAACAAAAAGCATAAACTAGGGTACAACCTCTTACAAATGTAGTGAGAACATCCATGACTAAAGCAAAAATATATGGGCTTAAGGCTAATCCTTGATGTAATCCAATTGAAATAGGAAAATACTTGGTCAAACCACCTTGTGTTTGAACACAAGTAACAGCTCCTATATACATATCCTTAATGACTTGAATATAAGCATTATTAACCCCTTTCTTATGTAGAACTCTCCATAGCACTTCTCTTGGAACTTTAACATATGCTTTCTCTAAATAAAAAAAATCATATGTAGATCCTCCTTATTCTCTCTATACTTCTCCATCAAACCTCTCAATAAATGTATAGCTTCCATAGTAGACCTACCTGGCATGAATCCAAATTGATTTTGAGAACATTAGTTTCACGCCGCAACCTATGCTCCATAACTCTCTCCTATAGTTTTAAAGTATGACACATTAACTTAATTCGTCTATACTACCAAACATTAAAATTCAAATCTAATACCATCCATAAGGATGATTCAATCTGACAATAAATCTAAAAATATGATGGCATTCATCATAATTAAATATGGACCTAAAAGAAAGCTTGAAAATTGGTCTTATTCAACAATTTTGTAGTCTAGTATGAGTTATTTTGGTTGGCCTATGAAAAACTCAGTTTATTTTGGTTAAATTAGTTGAGTTGTATTACATTAGCGTTGGCTGAGAAAATTTAATAACATATACTTGAAACAAAAGTTCAATAAATAACAATAGCAAAACATCTCTCGTTGACGATCCATGAAATTTTAGCAAAAGACCACAAGATAGGTTTACTTGTTGAAGTTAATACTAAGGAACACAGAAGCATCTTGGCTGCATGTAAACAGAAGAAATGTGTTTTATCTTTTGATATTGAATTCAAAAGTCCAGCAATTTAGATTCCTTGGTCAGGTGCAACGTAAAGGTTTGCTAGATCCAACAGAAAAAATCCTTTCGCGATCACATTTGACCAAACTTACAATAACTAGGAAATCCAGATATGAAAAATCCCTTACAATATAACTTTGCACCAACCTTTCTACTAACAAGACTCCAAATTTACCAACAATCCTTTTACTCAACCGTTTCAGCTGATGACCAAATAACAACAACAATAAGCCTTTATCTCACTAGTGGGGTCGGCTATATGAATCCTTTTCTCCATTGTGTCCCGTTAAGAGTCAAATTCTCATTTAATCCGCGGACCAAATAATTCCAAAAATTGTTTCCAGCCACAATCTGAAATCATATGTCAGATCATTTCATCCTAGTAAGCTTGTAAATTGGTAGACAAAGTTGGACATTGTAAGAGGGTTAAAATCTTATTAATAATAGTTCCCGTGACAGCCAGCACCCTTTTAGGAAAAAAATGAGTATCTAAACCAAATACAACAACAAAATCATCAAGCGTTTATCCCACTACGTGGGGTCGGCTACATGAATCTTTTTTCTCCATTGTGACCTATTAAGAGTTGATTTTTCATTTAAATCTAATCAAGGTTTTAAAAGGTGAAATCGGGAATTGAGACGTTTTGTCTAAGTGAGGCGAGGCGTAAGCCTCGAGGCGGATCGAGTCGTAATCCTCAAAATGATAAAAATAAGGTAATTTAAAATTATAAATAATGACAAAAAATAACAAAATATTAAGTCAATTATGAACTTGATGATTTGTTCTAAGATAACATTACTGGAACATAAGATTCAAAATAAACTCACATAAAAATAAAATATGCCCTTAGAATCAAGACCCAATGTAGGCTCATCATCACTTTGATTGTTTTTAGAAGAATTCTCATAATTTATGTCAAATTCATCTTCAAACTTTTCTTGCTTCTGTAATTTGAGATGTCTATCCTTAAATTTTTTGTTAAATATAACATATACAAGTTTATTCATTCGATCTGCAGCCAATCGATTTCTTCTCTTGGTATGAATTTGATTGAAAATGCTTCAATTACACTCACATGCAGAAGTCGAATATATTAGGTTAAGAACTTTAACTGCAAAAGCTTTTAATTCAGGAACATCATCTCCAGATTGAGCTCATCAACGTTCTACATGAAAATTAAAAGCATATTATGAATATAGATTGAAGTAGAAGATTTGGACATAAACATTAAAATTTAAAATTATAAATATACAAACTATAAACATATTGGGGATCATGTTTTGTAGAATTCTTGCGCTGCTCTAAATCCAAACATTCCCTTATTCAAATGAAAATCCTCAAATTGATCATTCAATTTGAGGTGTCCCCTTCAAAAATGAGTCTATCCATATATGTATACAAATCAGTTTTCACCTCTTTATCAACATGGAAGTCCTTATCATAATAAAATTGAGGGTTTAAATAATATGCAGCAGCATGTAAGTGCTGGTGTAATTGGCGATCCCACTTTTCATCTATAATTTTCCAAAATTCTTTGTAGGCACCTTCTTGACCTCCCAAATCATTTGCTATATCTTCTTTAGCCCTATTCATTGCTTCATAAATAAATCCCACAACCAGGTCCCTCTCACCATCAACCATTCTAAGCACCTTAACTAATGATCCTATTGTCTTCAAAGCATAATTTGTACTACGTCAAAATGAATCATCTTTCATAACAATCTTCTTAATCTATTTTCTTTCTTGTTTTTTTGGCCCATGAACTTTTATCCCATTCTTCAGAAGCAAACATAGCTTCCAAAGGTTGTCTTAACTCCTTAAATCTCTGCAATGTTAAATATGCAGTAGCAAATCTCGTAACAGCTGGTCAAATAATTTCATTTTCAGTAAATTTTCTCATCAAGCTGAGTACCCAAGAGTGATTGTAAATGAACTTATTAACCAATTTGGCTTTCAATAGGAAAGGTTGTCTTAACTCCTTAAATCTCTACAATGTTAAATATGCAGTAGCAAATCTCGTAACAGCATGTCAAATAATTTCATTTTCAGTAAATTTTCTCATCAAGCTGAGTACCCAAGAGTGATTGTAAATAAACTTACTAACGAATTTGGCCTTCAATAGGGCTGATTTATGCTGAGACAAATGTCCAAACCTCTCAAGCATTAAATCAATGCAATGTGCAGCACATGGAGTCTAGTAAAGATGAGGCCTCTTCTCCATCAACAATCTCCCTGCAACTTTGTATGCACCTGCATTATTTGTAACAACTTGTACTACTAAGGCCTCTCCTACTTCCTCCACAACTTCATCAAACATTTCAAACAACAATTATACATCCTTTACAAAACTTGAAGCATCCACTGATTTTAGAAAAATAGTTACATATGGATTGTTGACCAAGAAATTAATAATACCCCTATGTCGAATGTCTAACCAACCATCTGACATTATTGTCACTCCTATCTCAATCCAAATCTTTTTAACTTCATCCACCATTTTTGACGTTGTCTTGACCTTCTCATTTAGCATCCAAATCCTCAGCTTATACATGCTCAGAAGTTATAGTCCTCTACCATAGCTTCCAACAAATCATAACATATTGATCAATGACGGACTCCTAACAATATTGAATGGTATACCATTTTCATAGATGAATCTGACAATATCTAAACAAACTCTATTCCTGAGTTCCTTTCTAACAGTAGGAGGAGAAATATTCTGAGTATTTGTATTTTCCTCGTCATCAATATTAACCATAAATATCCTGAGTATCACTTGACACCATCAGTTATACGCTTCTCGCAGAAATTACATTTCATATATGGAAAGATGTATGAAAGTTACATGTGAACATATTAGTGTATTATGTACGGAAAGATGTATGAGTAGAATAAGTGTCAATGTGATTGTTTGGATAACATGCAAATAATTTTTGGATGTGATATTCAAAAGAAGAGATGAAAAAAAAATCTAAGGCATTGATAATTCATGATATAAAGTCAAATCAAACATATTTTAAATTGAACTAATACTAGAATTTATCGGGATTTCTTACTTATAAGCATTTATCACAAATCTTTATATGAATTCATATGTCCTATTTTTTCTAGCAATTAATTTCGTGAGTATTTATCTAGAAAATCTTTAAGGGTTTCGACATATTATTATCTTATCACTTGGGTTGAATTTATGTATCGATAATTCTGTAATAGATTTATAATTATTATATTACCTATCAATTTTCTGTGAATATTTGAATGAAAATAATGCATATGGATAGAGAATAATACAATGTGATGTAATGCATGTAATGGTAATGCCAAGTTTTTTATGTTTTTTCTACTTAATAAACTATAATTAATTCTGAAGGAGTTAATGAAAAAAATAAAAAATATCAATATCAATTTGATTCATAGATATATAAATAATTTTAATAGATATTCCATCAAGAATTATACGATTAATAGATAATTTTAATAGATATTCCATCAAGAATTATACGATTAATAGATAATTTTAATAGATATATAGATAATTTATTTTAAAATTAGGTTTACATTTAGATTCTAATTGAGATTTTGATTCGAAATTTATCTAATGCTCAAATTCAGTCTTTGATTTTAGCTTTTGTTCACATTTTGGTTCAGGGTCATGAAATGTTCTTTATAAACTTTGATATTGATTTAGATTTAAAAAAATCATATGTAGACTTTATTGTCATTACGGGAAGTAGACTTAAGAGAAACAGAAAATAAATCATTACCTTGGCGGATATTATAAAAGAAGACTTACCTTTTGATTTCTATAATATCTACTTAGTCTTCCCTCAGTCAATTTCTGTAACTTGATGAAGAAAATGTGACTATCGAAGTCGGAGAGGCACGTCAAAGTCGAAAACGCAGCTGTCGAAGAGGCACGTCGAAGTCGAAAGCAATTAGGAAATAAGCCCCTCACCTTACAAAACGGGAACGGGAGAGAACATGGAACCTTACCTTCGCCTCCAAGTACGTCGAACTCAATTGTCGAAGTCAGCGGAAGTAGAGTACACAAAGGAACGAGAGAGAACAGGGAATGAGAGAGAAAGAGAGAGTTAAAGCGGCGGAAGTGCTTCGAAACAAAAGCTCTAAGTTTAATAAGCATGTTCGACTCACGCACACGCACGACTCTGGCGGAAAAAAAAAAGAAATGAATTGAAGCAGTGCCTCGTGTTGCCTCGACGGCTTAAGTCTTGAGGCGTACGCCTCAGTGAAAAGGTGTAAGTTTCGTCCAAGTAATTGAGGCTTAAGCCTTAGTTCGCCCCCGCTATGTTTTGATTCAAGGCGTCCGCCTCAAATGTTTTTAAAACGATGAAACTAATAAATAAAGGTCATTTCTAATATTTTTTAACCAAGTCTTTATACCATTCTTAACATGAGTCAAATCTAATACATATACTCTCCTAACCGGGTTATCGGAGGGCAACCGTTTTATGTGGCCAAACCATCTAAGGCGACTCTCTCTAATCTTATCTTCCACTAGAGCTACTTCAATCTTTTCACGTACATACTCATTTCATATCCTGTCTCTAAGAGTAAAGCCACTCATCCACCTGAGCATCCTCATTTCTACAACACTTAACTTAATATTATGCTTCTCTTTTCATGGCCAACATTTTGTGCCATAAAACATTGCAGGTCTCTCCACCATCCTATAGAATTTTACCTTATGTTTGAGGACTTTTCTATCACACAACAAGCTCGATGCATTCCTCCACTTCAACTCTCCAACTTAAATTCTACTAATAATATCCCCATCTATTTCACCATCACTCTGAACAACATATCCAAAATATCTAAAATGTATACTCTTATTTATGGCGTGATTGCCCAAAGTCACAATCCCCCCAATGGATCTATTACTACTAAAATTATACTCCATATATTCGATTTTAGATCTACTCAAACAAAAATCTTTAGACTCTAAGGGTGACCTTTACAATTCAAGTTTACCTTCAACTTCCTCTGTGGTCTTATCAATAAGAAGAATATCATCAGCAAAAAGCATACACCAAGGTACAACCTCTAGCAAATGTCTAGTAAGAACATCCATGACTGAAGCAACAAGATATGGGCTTAAGGTTGATCCTTGATGTAATCCATCTAAAATAGGAAAATACTTGGTCAAACCACCTTGTGTTTGAACACAAGTAACAACTCCTGCATACATATCCTTAATGACTTGAACATAAGCAATATTAACCCCTTTCTTTTCTAGAACTCTCCATAGCACTTCTCTTGGAACTTTATCATATACTTTCTCTAAATCAATAAATATCATATGTAGATCCTTTTTATTCTCTCTATACTTCTCCATCAAATCTCTCAATAAATGTACAGCTTCCATAGTAGACCTACCCGGCATGAATCCAAATTAATTTTGAGAAACATTAGTGTCAAGCCGCAACCTATGCTCCATACTCTCTCCCATAGTTTTAAAGTATGACACATTAACTTAATTCCTCTATAATTCGCACAATCTTGTGCATCACCTTTATTCTTAAAAATAGGAATCAACACACTCATTCTCCACTCATCCGACATCTTTTTAATCTTCAAAATAATATTAAAAAGTTAAGTAAGCCAAGAAATTCCTTCATCTCCTTAATATTTTCAAATCTCTATTGAAATATCATCAGGTCTAACAGTTTTTCAACACTTCATTTTGTTTAAAGCCTTTCTAACTTCAATTTTACTAATGCGGCGATAAAAGTAAAAATCTCTATTTTCATTTAGGGTGCTAAGGTCATTAAAGTCAATCGTATTCTCACAATGTTTTTTGAAAAACTTGGTAAAATATCTCATCCACCTTTGTTGAATATCTTCTTCTAATAAAAATATTTTTTTATTTCCATCTTTAATACACTTCACTTGAACTAAATTCTTACTACTCATAAATCTTTGTTTGGCTAACTTATACATATATCTAAACCAACAATTGTGCAAATATTTAACAAACTGCACAATAAAATATTTTTGCTTTTTTATCTATTTGTAGATCGAACTTCCACCCAAACTAGACCATCAGTAATGTAGCTATCTTTTAGAATTGGGGTAAACGAAACATTGATATTTGAAGTTTTATTGTCATTTACAAAGAAATTTTCAAAGGAGGAAGTTCATTTGGAAAATAGGTATGAAAAACTAGCGAAGTTGAATAATGGCAACAATGAGACAACAAAAACATAGAAAATTTCTCAACAGCACTTCAGCACCACAACAACATCATGCCTTTATCCCGCTAAACAGGCTCAGCTACATAAATCTTTTTTTCTCTAGTGTGTCATATTAAGAGTCACATTCTCATTTAAATATAATAAAAAAGGTAATTTCTAATACTTTCTAGCCAAATCTTTTTAGGTCTACCTCTATCTTTCTTACCATAGACCAAATCTAACACATCTACTCTCCTAGCAGGGTCATCAAACGACTGACGTTTTATGTGACCAAACCATCTAAAATGACTCTCTCTAATCATATATGTCAGAGGAGTCACTCCAACCTTTTCACATATATACTCTTTTTGCATTTTGTCTCTAAGTGTAAAGTCACTCATCCACCTAAGCATTCTTATCTCTGCAGAACCTAACTTAATGTTATGCTTCTATTTTAACGGCCAATATTTGGAGCTATAAAGCATTGCAGGTCTCACCACCATCTTATAAATTTTTCCCTTTAGTTTGAGAGATACTTTTCTATCACACAACAAGCCCAATGTATTCCTCCACGTCAACCATCCAACTTGAATTATACTAATAATATCCTCACCTATTTCACTATCGCTTTTAACAATAGACCCGAGATATCTAAAACGTGCACTATTTTTAATGACTTAATAACCCAATGTTACAATCCCACCACTATATCTATTAGTAATAAAATTGCACTCCATGTATTGAGTTTTAGATTTACTTAAACAAAAAACTTTGGATTCTAAGATTAACTTCCATATTAAGTTTTCTTTCAACTACCTCTTTAGTCTTATCAATAAGAATAATATTATCAGCAAAGAGCATATACAAAGGTACACCATCTTGCAAATGTCTAGTAAGAACATCCATGACTAAAGCAAAAAAGATATGGGCGTACAGCTAATCCTAGATGTAATCCAATTGAAATAGAAATATACTAGGTCAAACAACCTTGTGCTTGAATATAAATAACAGCTACTGTATACATATCCTTAATGATTTGAATATAAACATTATTAACTCCTTTCTTCTCTATAACTCCCCAAAGCACTTTTTTTTAGAACCTTATCATATGTTTTCTCTCAATAAATAAATATCATATGTAGATCATCCTTACTCTATATTTCTCCATCAAATCTTTGAACAAATGTATAGCTTCCATGGTAGACCTACTCAACATGAATCCAACTAATTTTGAGAAACATTACTACTATGTCGTAACCTATGCTCAATTACTCTCTCCCATAATTTTAATGTATGACTCATTAACTTAATTACTCTATAATTCACAGATCCTTGTGCATCACCTTTATTTTTAAAAATAGGAACCAACACACTTCTTCACTCATTTACCATCTTTTAATTTTCAAAATAACATTAAAAACTTTAATAAGCGAAGAAATTCCTTGATTTCCTAAGCATTTCCACACCTCTATAGGAATTTCATCAAGTCTCACTACTTTTTCATATTTTATTTTCTTTAATGCATCTCCAACTTTGATTTTACTAACACGATGATAAAAATAAAAATACTTATTTTCATTGCCAAGGTTACTAATATCAAGCATATTCTCACAATATTTTTTGAAAAACTTATTGAAATATCTCATTCATCTATGTTGAATATCCTCTTTTAAGAAAAGTACTTTCTAATCTTCATCCTTAATGCACTTTAATTGAACTAAATCTTTATTTTGTCTATCTCTTCGCTTGAATAACTTATACATACATCTTTCTCCCTCTTTAATAATTTGTTATATAAATCACTAAAAGCTAAATTATTTGCATCAACAGCACCTCAATAACTACAAATTTTTGGATGGAACAAGATAGTCTAGGACTATAAAGAAAGCAGCACTAGCAGGAAATATACATTCAATGCTTATTGTTGATTAGCCTTTCTTCTTCACATTTGTTAGAATATGCAAAAGACCTGCTATATTATATGGATTAGTTTAGTGGTAAGAAATTTGTTGATAGGCAAGTTGAGAGAGAGAGAGAGAGAGAGAGAGAGAGAGAGAGAGAGAAATGAAAACAACAAAATAGATGCATGAGAAACTAGACATAATATATTGAGAAATGAGTTTATTAGAGGGATGATGAGAATAACTTTTATTGAGATAAGGTAGTTGTTAAACAATAATATATTCTTTTGGATTCAAAGATAGTACAACAATAATGTCAATAATGGATGAACAATTCAGAAAATTTTTCTAATAGAATAGACAAAACTAGTGCAATAATAAGATGCATCTTTAATTCTTGAAAGCTCTTCGCACATTCTACATTCCATGCAAATTTAACAACCTTTTCTTATCAACTTGGACAACAACATATCAATCTGTGAAAATCCTTTAAGAAACCTCCTGTAATATCTAGCCAATCCTAGAAAACTACGAACCTTTGTAACTAACTTTGGTGTCGACCATTCTAAAATTGTTTTCACCTTTTGAGAATCTATTGAAATTCCTTCAACACTTATAGCATGTCCCAAGAATGTAATGCTCCTCAACCAAAATTCACATTTTAAAAATTTTACATATAATTGATTTTTCCTCAAAATTTTCAGATTTATTCTTAAATGTTCAGCATGATTATCATCAGTCTTGGAATATGTTAAAATATCATTTATCAAAATAATTACAAACTGATCTATATAATCTTTGAAAACTGGATTCATCATATCCATAAAAATAGCAGGAGTATTTCGTCAAACTAAAAGACATCACAACAAATTCAAAATGGCCATATCTAATTCCAAAATCTGTCTTTCTTATATTTGTTTCCTTTACTCTAACTTTATGATATATTGATCTCAAATCAATTCTAAAAAATATAGTAGCACTTGCTAATTGATCAAACAAATCATTTATACATGGTATTGGATATTTGTTTTTAACTGTTACTTTATTTAATTCTCTAAAATCAATACATATCCTCATAGATCTATTTTTGTTTTTAACAAAGAACATAGATGCACAATAAGGTGAATTACTCAGCCTGATAAATCCCTTATCCATCAAGTCAGTTACTACAATTGAGATTTCAACTCCTGCAAGTCCTTTGGAGCCATTCTATAAGGAGATCAATATATTGCAGATGTATCTGGCTGCAATTCTATCCCAAATTCAACTTCCCTTTCAGGTGATAATCTATATAATTCTTTAGGAAATATACATAAAAAATTATGATACAATTGAAATATTCTTTAATGCATGCACATCTTTATTTAACACTTCTATTTTTGCCAAGAACACCAATTCACCGGTTCTCAAATATTTACTCATCTTTATTACACTAATAAGAGAAGACAGGATTTTTATCACAAGAAAAGTAGAAGGGATTTTCATTAGGCAAACTAAACTTTACCAATTTTTTCTAACATTCAATTGTGGCAAAGTATTTAACCAACCAATTCATTCCCAAAATAGTGTCAAAGGTCAAGATAGGCACTATAATCAGCTTTGCTATAAATTTTATACCTTGAATATCAATATCCATAAAACATTTCCTATTTGCAAACAACCTATCTCCTGTTGGCAACATAACACACAAGGCAGGTTTAAATCATACAATCTCAACAGATAAGTCAGAAAAAAATGATAAAAAAAATAGCGAATGACGCACCATGGCACAAAGTTCACCGTAGAACCATGGCGTATAGCGCACGGCGTGGCGCACACTATTTTAAACAAGGCACACAATATAAAATAGTTAAAATATATATTTATTAATATTAAATACCATTAAATAACAAATAATAGATTGATTAGAGCAAAATTTAAGCATAAATATTCTGCCCAATAACAAAAATAACAAATTAGTTAGAGAGAGAAGCTCCGTTTCAAATTTTCAATTCCCGGTTTTGCGGCTTGAAGTTCGAGATGGCGGCAGCTGGCCAGCGGCCATCAATGGCCTCATCGGCGAAGGAAGATTGTAATCAGGGATTGAACGTTCATGGTCAAGGTAAGGATACTCATCATCATTTCTCCAAGATTCAGGATTCTGCAGATGGGGTTAAGAGGTTTATGTCGAGTCCGCTAGTTATCAAAGAAAACTTTGAAATTACTCCTAAATCGGTTTGTTCTGTGGAAGGTAAAGGTAAAGGTATTTTATTAGATTGTGTTTGTGATACTCCGCCTTTTAAGAGATCTCCTGTTCTGTCTCCGATGAAATCTAAGGATGCTTCTTCATCAGGGATGAAAATCTTTGTTAATAGGTTCGCCAATTCAAATGAAATCCCTGTTTCCAACAGAGCGATAAATGCGAATTCCGATACCTTTAATAGAGAAGATCATCCTTTTGGTGATACGGATCCTAAGAGTTTCGTGACAACTGGAATTTCTTATTCTGTCGTTGATTTGCCAAAGGATTCTGAATTTCAATGTGCTAAGAATGACCAAAATGTTGGTGTTAGAAATGAAACTTCTGTTCTGATGGATGATCGTATTAAAGTCCGGGAATGTATCTCTAGAGATTTGAATTCTTTGGAAAATTGTAACAATTCAACTTCTCTTACAGGTTCTAAAGAACCTTTGGGGAATGTTCTATTAAATGCTTGGATTAAGAAGCCTAATATCAAGATTGATAATCTTGATTTTGGTAATTGCCTTACTGAAGATGGAAAAGATGTTAAAATGAATTTAGAGTCTGAGAATGAGAACATTTTGAAGTTACAAAAGTCTATTGTCATTAAGGTGTTTGGTGAGAATATCCCTTTCCATATTATTTGTGCTGAATTGCGTAGATAATGGACTCGCTTTGGCAAATTTCACTTGACCATGTTGGGTATGGGTTGGGTTCTATGTGCATTCAATGAAACTGAAGGTGTAGATTCTGCCTTGACTGAAGGTCTTTGGTATGTCAATGGTCACATCATTGGTATTGATAGATGGTCGCCGAATTTTTCACCTGGATCATTAAAAGGGTTATCTGCTCCTGTTTGGATAAGAATGCCTTGTTTATCTTTGCAGTATTGGGATCAAGTAAACATCTGCAGGATTGCTTCACAAGTTGGAAATCCTTTTATGCTAGATGGTAATACATTTCAGTGGGGGAGACGTGAGTTTGCTAGAGTTTGTGTTCGTATTCATCTGGATAAACAACTGCCTTTAGGGGTTGGTTGAGGGAAACTCTGGCAGGTTTTTTCAAAATATCGAGTAAGAACGAATATCAAATTTATGTTTTAACTGTCGTAGAATTGGGCACTTGAGTAATAAATGTGCTGAGTCTAGCTCTTTGGTATCTAATGAGGAGGCTACTAAATGCTCTCATAAGGGTGATATAATTGCCCCTGAGAAGGAGAAGGAAGGTTCTGGTGGAGTTGCTATGTCAAATTTGGAACATTCCAAGTCTAGTTACGGACCATGGATCCATGTGAATTATGGGAAAAGCAATGTGAAGGGTCCTGTTAAACGAAGGCCTGTTGCTGCTCCAACTTATCCTAATAAGGTGGAAGACTCTAATAAGAATGGTTTAGCTTTTTGTAATAAGGAGGTTCAGTTGAAACATGCATCTGAATGTATTGGTCAAAATGCAATATATAATACGGTTATTCATGAACCGAAATTTGTTTTGGTGTCTGATTGTGTGGAAAATGATATGGTGGTATCTACAGCTGTTGGGGAGGCTTGTATGGATTTGGGTGGTAAGTCCCTTCCTCCTACTCTTGTTAAACAACCCAATAAGTTTGATGTTCTGGCAGATGGGACTGAGGAAATTCCAGATAGGGAGTGTAGCGAGGTTGAAGTGAAATTTTCGGATGCAAAGGGATTGTGTGAGGAGGTCTTGCCCGATGTAGTTGGTCCTGACTTAATTCTTGAAGCAGGTGCTACTAAGCGAGGAAATTCTACGTCTGTTAAAAAGATGTTATCTAAAGAATTAAAACGGCTAGGACCTGTTAAGCAATCTAGACGCAGGAGAAATGGAACTTGGAAGTTAGACTGTGCGGGGGACGGTTCCCCCTCAGGTTTATAGATGGCTTCTATAGATTTCTAGAACTGTAGAGGGGCCAGGAAAAATTAGGCTTCTCTTTATCTCAAGGAGTTTGTGAAGGATTATAATGTTTTTTTTGTTGGGTTATTGGAGACCAAGCTTTCTTTTATTGATAGGAAGGAGGTGGATAAGCTTATTGGAGTTGATTGGGACTTTTGCTATGTTCCTGCTGATGGTCTGTCAGGGGGAATTCTTGTTTTGTGGAATTCTTTAGTATCTTCTTTTAATGCCTTAGAGGTCTTTTCTCAAGGGATTATTGGGAATCTTGATGTTCATAACAAAGGAGTTTGGCGTGTATCTACGGTGTATGGGAGCACTAATATTGTTAAAAGAAGGAAAATTTGGAGTAAAGTAGAACATCATTCTTGCAAGGATATACCTGCGGTTGTAGGTGGGGACTTCAACTGTTTGATGGATGCTATTGACAAAAGGGGTGGTAGGAAATTCTGCTTTTCTCAAGGTCCTAAGGAGATGAAGGCTTTTCTCTTGAATAACGATTATCATGATGTGGGATTTATTGGACCAAGATTCATTTGGTGTAATAATAAGATGGATGGAGCTCGTATTTTGGAAAGATTGGATAGATGTTTTCTGAACTCTAAGGCAATGGAACTATCTCAATGGGTGGTGGTGAGACACCTTGCAAGGGTTGCCTCTGATCATTGCCCCATTTTGGTCAATTTGTTGGAGAATAGCTTTAAAATGAAGAAGTTTACTAAATTTGAAGATTCTTGGGCTTCCTATCATGCTTCATTTGCGGTTGTAGCCAAAGCATGGTCTAGGAGGGCTGTCGGCAGCTTTTCTGAAGTTCTTAGTTTAAAATCTAGAAGGGCATTAAGAGCTTTGTTTTTCTGGAGCAAAGCTAAACTTCTAGATCTTAACGTTTTGAAAGACAAATTAAAAAAGGAGATTATGGATTTGCAATCAGAGGCTATGGAAGGTTGTCTTTCAGTGGATAAATTGAAGATGCATGCTTAGAGCTACGGTGGAAGAGCTCAATTGCACACTTGCTAGATTAAACACTTGGTGGAGGCAACGATTAAAGGTTAAATGGCTATCGGAAGGGGATCTAAACTCCAGGTTTTTTCACTCTTATGCAAGTGCCAAACGAAATTCTAATTGGGTTTATAAGATTACAGATGATATGGAAAATATGGTTGAAGATCTTGTACAAATTGAGCAGGTGTTTATTGATTTTTTTAGCAAGAAATGGCAGCATAGGGATTGTTCTTTGGATGGATGGCCTCCTCCATTGTGTATGCTGAATTCTGAAGACAAAACCTGCTTGGAGACGGAACTCTCTTGGAAGGAAGTTTTGGAGGTTGTTAACCAACTTGGAGGATTCAAATCGCCAAGTAATGATGGAATTTCCTATTCTTTTATCAAGACTTATTGGAGTATTATTAAAGTTGATGTGTGGAATGCAATTTTTCATTTCTTCTCTTATGGTGTTATGGATGATTATTGGAAAGAAACACTTGTGGTGTTGATTCCAAAGAAGGAGAACCCTATTCTTCCCTCCAATTTCAGGCCTATTAGCTTATGTAAGTCTATCTATAAAATTGTGGTTAAGATCATTTTGAACAGATTGCTAAAGGTTGTTCATAAGCTAATTTCTGTTGAGCAAGCAGCTTTTTTAAAAGGGAGGTCTATGTCTGAGCATGTGTTATTGGCTCAAGAAATCTTCCATAAATTCAGATTTTTTAAATCTACCAAAGGTCTGGTTTCCTTTAAGATTGATATGGAGCAAGCTTACGATAGTATGGGTTGGTCAACTTTAAAACAAGTTCTCCATTATTTTGATTTTCCCATTAAATTTACAAAATTGATTATGGAATGTGTAGAATTTCCTACATTCTCTATTTCACTTAATGGGAATTATTCTAATTGAATCAGAGCTTTTTGTGGATTTCGGCAAGGCTGCCCTTTATCTCCGCTTTTGTTTATTCTTTGCTCTCAATTGCTCTCTAATGCCCTGGCTTGTAAAGAAAATGAGATTGGTATTAGAATTCACTCTACTATTCCTAAAATCTCGCATTTGCTTTATGCTGACGATCTAATGATATTTTCTGAAGCTTCTCTTAAGATGGTTAAGAAGGTTAAGAGGACCTTATCAGATTATTGTAGTTGGACAAATCAAAGCATCAACTATAATAAGTCTGTAATTCTTTTTGGTAAATCTGTGAAGAGGAGGATTAGGAATATTATCTCTCGAATAATGGGCCTAAGAGAGGTGAAGGAGATGAATTACTTGGGAGTGAAGATTGCTTTAAGAAGACTTGGAGTAGATGATTTCAGCTTTATTCTTCAAAAGTCACTTGATAAACTACACAATTGGGGTAATAAGTATATTTCTTTGGCGGGAAAGCTTACGTTGGTAAACTCGGTCATTTCATCACTTCCAATATTTCAAAGCACTCATTCTCTTATTCCAAAAAGTATTCTTTTAGATCTTGACAGATTGTGTAGGGACTTTATCTGGCACAAACAAAATGGTTAAGAAGGTTAAGAGGACCTTATCAGATTATTGTAGTTGGACAAATCAAAGCATCAACTATAATAAGTCTGTAATTCTTTTTGGTAAATCTGTGAAGAGGAGGATTAGGAATATTATCTCTCGAATAATGGGCCTAAGAGAGGTGAAGGAGATGAATTACTTGGGAGTGAAGATTGCTTTAAGAAGACTTGGAGTAGATGATTTCAGCTTTATTCTTCAAAAGTCACTTGATAAACTACACAATTGGGGTAATAAGTATATTTCTTTGGCGGGAAAGCTTACGTTGGTAAACTCGGTCATTTCATCACTTCCAATATTTCAAAGCACTCATTCTCTTATTCCAAAAAGTATTCTTTTAGATCTTGACAGATTGTGTAGGGACTTTATCTGGCACAAACAAAATGGTAAGAATGGTATTCATTATGTTAGCTGGGAGATTCTTTGTTTGCCGTATAAGTTGGGTGGCCGTAACCTCCACTCGTGTATAAATAAGGCTGGTCCCTCAAGAGCCAAATTTGCTTGGGATTTGCTTCAAGGATCATCTTCTCTGCTGTTTCACCTTTTGAGTGCTAAATACGGACATTGTAATTGGAATGGCCAAGGAAAGAAAAATTCTTCTTCAGTGTGGAAAATAATGCTAACTGGTTGTAAAGCCATTGCTCCAGTTGTCAGGTGGAAAGTGAAGGATAGACTGCATATCAATGTGCTTAAAGACGTTTGGCTTTTGGATAAATGTCTCCTGAGGTGGCCAACTTTTGTTTCTGTTGAGGTGATGGAGGATACAGAACTTCATAAGTTTACTTGTCAAGATCGTTGGAATATTGATGAATTAAAGACTTGCTTTGGGGATGAGTTGATCCGTCTTATTTCTCAAGTTGAAATCTGCTCTAGATTTTCGAAAGACAATTTGGAGCTAATTCACTTCCACACAGGGAAATCTATATCTGCTACTGTTTCTGAAGTTAATGCTTCAGGAGATTTAATGGGAAGAACGAACTTTTGGAATTGGCTGAGGAAACTAAGGCTTATACCTCGGGTGGAGAATTTTTTGTGGAGACTTTATCATAATGCTATACCAATGTTTGGATTTCTTGCTAATAGAAGATTGAAAATGGAGGATGCTTGCCCGTTGGGTTGTCAAGAGGTGGAAAATATTAACCATGTGGTGGTAGGTTGCTCGAAATTGTGCCAAGTAATCAAAGTCTGGGGGTTTCTCTTTACCAATCTTTGACTCATTGGTAGACTGCTGTACGTGGATGGAGTATATGCTGGGAAGAATCCTCTAATTGTTAAATTATATTGCATTTTGGTTTTTCTTTGCTGGAAATCTAGATGTAAACATGTGTATGGAGTAAATGAGGACTCCTGCTTATATATTGCAGCTCAAACTATTTCGCTTGCCCCTTTTGTTGGAATTGGAACTACTAAATCGGGCTTCTGGGATGTTAATCAGCCTGATAGGCTGTTGATGAAAACTTGGCATCCCCCTCCACCCGGTTGGATAAAAATAAACGTTGACGCTTCCTTGTTTCAAACCTATGAGGCTTCTATTGGAGGAGTTATCAGAGACTTCAAACGTCGTTTTATTCTGGCTTTCAGATTCAAAGGGCTACATTGGGACGTCGCTAGGCTGGAATTATTGGCGGTGAAAGCTTTAAAGCTTGTTCTACAAGATTGGATGTTGAATTATGAAGGTGTTATTATTGAAGGCGACAATGTTAATATCATCAATTACCTGCGTAATTTCAGTAAACATCCTACAAAGACGTTCATTAATAATGGTTTGGATGAGTTTGACTTCTTGAAGAGTTTTAAGTATGTTATTTTCAATAGGGTGGGTAGAGATTGTAATAAATTAGCACATTTATGTGCTAACTTTGCTCATGGTAATAACTTTGTTTGGGATACTTTTAATTCGAAGGATATTCCTCCTTTTTTGGCTTTATTTAAGGAGGATTGTAGCTCTCTCCTTAATTTGTAATTTCTCTTCTTTTTAATAAAATTGCTTTTGCATTCTCTCAAAAAAAAAAAAAATAACAATTTTAAATCCTACAAAAATTTACATCAATATATTTGAACAGGATTTAATTATATTTTAGCCTAAATCCCACCAAATAGCAAAAATGATAGCTTTAAATCGTACAAAAAAGTTTAAATCTTTTTTTTTTTTGATATTTTATTAATTTAATGCTTAATTAATTAATAATTAGTTGTGATATTAATATATAAACTTTAAAAATATAATTAATAATAATTTATATCATGTTAACAAAATAGCGTGCGCCATTTGCGCCTTGCGTCATTGCCCATACTGGCACAAATAGCACATGTTATTTTGATGCGTTGCACCGCGCCAAGCAAATAGAACCCAACCAAATTTGCGTCGCATCATGTCACGTCGCATCGTGTGCCATGGCGCACGATATTTTGCACCACTAATATGTATGACTGTGATGCACCAGAATCAAGTAGAACCCTACCAAATTTGTTGTAAATCAAAAGCATACATGTGACTACCTCCTCTGAATCTCTAGCTTCCTGAGGTGTGATGACAAACATTCTAGCTTTCCCAGGCTAATTACTTTTAACATATGATATTTCTTCATTTAAGTTAACTGATGGCTTCCTCTGAAATTGAGTTTTTCTTGCCTTATTGCATTCAAAGTATCTCTTTTGTTGACTTTTCTCCAGGTATCCTTGTGATCTTGTATTACTTCTTTTTTAAGGAAAGCAGTCCATCTTGCGATGTCCCAATTCTCCGCATCTCTAACACTTTATAGAACCAACCAAACACTGACCAAAACGTCTTTTCCCACATTTATCATAGGCGGGCTTCTCATACTGAGTTTTCTTTAGCTTGCTGTCAAATTTGAGCTTCTTATTTCTAAACTAATTATCCTTCTCGAAAATTTTTTGTTTGTCGGCCTACTGTTCCCAACTCTATTTAGAAAAAAATTAACTCATTTTCAATTCTTTTTACTCTCTCCACTAAAACTGAGAATTCATTTATAGTGCAAAATATTAACCATTCAAAAAGAAGCATACAATTAAGTTAAGTGTTGCAAAGATGAGAATGCCCAGGTGGATGAGTGGCTTTACTCTTAGAGATAGAATATGAAACAAACATATAAGTGAAAAGGTTGGAGTAGCTCTAGTGGAAGGTAAGTTAGAGAGAGTCGCCTTCGATTGTTTGGTCACATAAAATGTTGGTCTTCTTATGAGACGGTTAGGAGAGTAAATGTATTAGATTTGGTTTATATTAAGAGAGGTAGAGGTAGACCTAAAAAGACCTAGTTATGAAATATTAGAAATGACCTTTTTTTATTAGATTTAAATGAGAATTTGACTTTTAACAGGACATAATGGAGAAAAAAAGATTCATGTAGCCGACCTCATGTAGTTAGATAAAGGCTTGATGTTGTTGTTGTTGTTGTGCTAATGATAATCTTAACTGGTCTTTAAGACCTCTCAAAAATCTATGACATTTCTCTTCCTGAGTACTGACATAATAACGTGCATATCGAGATAAGAAAGTAAACTCTGCCTCGTATTCATGACTATCTTTGAACCTTGAATCAAATTGAAGAATATCTTTAAGTGTTAATCTGGCTGATGGTGGAATAAACCAGTCTCTGGATACACACACAAAATCATCCCATTAAATTGTAGTGATAGGCACCAATCCAAATTTCTCTCTATGCTGAGCTTGCCACCATCTTTCTGCTTCGCCTTCCAATACAAAAGTAGCCAACACCACCTTTCGATTGTCTGGACAAATCATACTATCCAAGACTTTTTCAATCTTCAATAACAAGCCTTCAACTATAGTTTGATCACTTGCACCTTTAAATGTTGGTGGTTTGAAAGTCTGAAATAGCCTCAGATGTTAATCCACCTCATTTCCAAATTTTGATTTGAGTCCACTGCTTGATGATGATTTCTCCATATATATCATTTTATCTATTGCTTTAGAACAACTTCTTTCCTGGTAATCGAGCAGGCTCTTTGTGTCAAAAGAGTCACTAGCGCCTCTTTTAGTGGGAAGAATCGGAGTGGTGAGCAGGACGAGACATTATGTTACCTAGCCAAACTTGCCACCTCATGTGCCAAAGTCAAATAATTGTTCTTCCTTCTCCGCTCTCTTTTTTTTTTCTTTTTCTACATATGCGGCCCGTAGTCTACGAGAAAAAAGAAAAGAAGGCGACTATATCAAATTCACAATATCATGAAGCTTTTTAGACTTAGCCTCCTCATTGATTCTAATATAAATTCTACTTCTGTCTGAGTTATTTTCAGCTTGCATTTCTACCTCTGTAATTGGCCTAGATGACTGAACATTCATTCTTTCTAGAAATTCTTCAAGCATGTTTATCTTTGTATATATATATATATATATATATATATATACAATTTATTTAATACAAATGATCATTTTAAAAAAATGAATCATATAATGTCTACATTATGCATATATCCTTATTAATGCTATCAAAAAGAAAACATATAGCTATGTATAAATCAAATTCATTTCCTTATTAAGCAATCAAAATTATTTAAGTCTAAGATTATATAAACTATATAAGTTCATATCAAATGTTGTTTATGCTCAGTGTGTAGAACTAAGCAATCAGTATGGAGAATGCTGCCCATGCCCCCAACATCTGAAGCTCTGTTATACTTATTCTACTCTCTCCTAGTATAATCTAGGCTGGCCCAAGTCCTGCTCAACTCAACCCACACACTCTCACTAATCCAAAGCGGTCTCTCTCCTACTTTTTTAATATCTGCAAACATAACTCATAGGCGAGTCGAACCACATTCTCAAAATTCTTTATCATTTCATTGTGCTAAGGAAACCAACAAAAATCTCTTCTTGACATTACAAGACATAATATTTTGGATTAGAATAAGTAGAATGAAGTTGATTACTAATATAACTGATAACTTACCTTGAACTTCCGGAACCATATGTCCCAAACATCCCGGGGTATTTTCTTTAAAGATAGATATGGAGCATCATACTTACTCTATATGATATCCCGTATCTTATGTGTTGCTATCTCAACAAAAGAACGCTACAAAAAATATAAATTTCAAAATTAGTACAAGTAAATTAACAAAAAAAAAAAATTGAACATTCATTACTTACATGTCTCCTACAAGCTCTATAAGCATACGGCCGTTTGTCATCGGTCATCCAGTACCCCAAGTCGCTGCTCCATATATGTTGTGAGTCCACCTGGAAATGGTTGTGATGGTGGTGGGTAATAGAATGTTTGTGGGTGTGGCGGATATGGATAAGTGGATGAGACTACCTCAGATGGTGGTGAGGTATAATAAGGATAGAAAAAGTGTTGTGCAAAGGGTTTGGGGAAGGGAAAGAAGGTTCTGGGGAAGGGAATCGGGGATCTGGGAATAAAAATAAGAGTTAACATATGTGGGTGTAGGCAAGGCCGGACTCGCCTGGCATTGGGTGTCAGGATGTAAAATAGAGGTCCACTTAGCTTCTAAAAGATGAGTTAAAATACTTGCTTAAGAAATATATTCATTATGCCATCTCATTTGTGTAGCGGAACTCATAGATGCATATAGACGCTACAGTTTTGGAAAAATGTGCAAGTAAAATAATCGACTAACTAAAACATTCTTCTATTTTTGTTGTTTTCCAGATTTTGGTTTAAATCGTGGCTCGGTGTAATGGTGACATATCTCTAACATATGATCGATAATACAACAATTTATTTTTGTAACAATCAAACCCAATCTAGAACTTCTTAGTCATGTATAAATATGTTGGAATTAGATTATCCACAGGGTTTGTCTCCTTAAGCAGCCCAACAATTTGATTAAAACACTCTCGAGGAACTTTGCATTCAGTCTTAATACTCAGCATCTTAATAGCAATTGGTAACTCAGAGTGAGTGGTACACCCATCCCAAATTAGTTGTTAAGCAGTACGTAGTAATTCATACAAGTCTTGCGCTTCCCTATTTGGTAGCTCTTCCTTATGTTATCTAAATTGTGGGTCGATTGTATCATAAATCATAAATTTGTACATCCTAATACTGTCTTCCTCAACTATCTTGGAACTTGTTAATGGATCTCACTGAGAGTCGAAATGTGACACGTACTCTCCATGTGAAGTCTAAAACCAATATTCTAACATGAATCTTCTATGATATAAATCAACAGTAACCTTATCCGGCGTAAGATACACTTGATTGTGCTTTAAGCAACGACAACGAAACCTCGCATCAGATAAAAAAGAAGATAGTTGGTTGGCCATCTAGATGAAAAAAATTGACTCCTTTGATGAATTTATCTGTTAATGCCTTTGTCCAAACAACAATCGATTATATATCTAATTCCTTCGACTTTGGATATCCATATAAAATGTGATCTAGAAAATCCTATACATGAACAATCCTATAAAAATTAACTTAATTGCTCAAAATTAATACATAAATTTGTAGGTAAGACAATATGCTTTTATTATTCCATAAACCTACCGATCATTTTTGCTAATTTGGCGAATGTATTTTTACATGCAAATAGGCAATAAAAAAATCAAAAAATATTAAAATCAATTAAAATCTTCCTTCAATAGGTTTTTATTTAATTTTGATAATTTAGACAGAAGCAATAGGGACTTAAAAACAAAAACAAAAATCAATTTGGAGAAAAATGTGTATGGGGCATAAAAAGCTTCTTTTAGGGATTTTATGGCCTAAAGAAAATGATATACTAGTGAAAATTCCAAATGGATAACATGTTCCTTAGACATGAATACTTCAAAGATAATGTTTATTTAAATAATTTCATATGTGATGCTAATTTTAAAAACAATTAAGTGATAAGAACCTCTTTCATACACTTTTGAATATTAGGACATTCCTATGTAAGCTCAATTTAAAGATACATATGAAATAACTCATTTAAGTGGATGTTCTTGAGAAGAGCAAGTATGAATGAACCACTGATGAAATAATATAGTTTAAGTGTTACAAAAATATAGAGGCGATGTGGCAGCTTATGGCCAGTGGAGAGGCCGCAATTTGTTCAAATCTCGATAGAGAGGAGGACAATCGATTGCAGATCCGCGAGGTACTTGAGCAGCTGAACGGCGGAACGGAGGCAGCCAATTGATGCTACGTTGGTGTGTGGACGAAGTACGATGCTCGAGACCGAGGGGGGTGAAACTTTTGTTTGCGTGAAAATGGCAGAGGAAGGGGACAGAAGCGAAAATAGGGCCTATTCCGACGAATTTTTGGAGGAAAAAACTGTCGAAAATTCTACTAGTATTTGGTGGAAACAACAGAAAACCGGCGGCTCATGTTCGTCGGAAATTTCCGGCGAAAATTTCTGCCAAACATTTTCCTATGACGTCTGCATTATTTCTGACTATCATTCCGCTGGCGTTTCTGTCGATCATTCCATCGGCACACTATCTGCCAAAAAATTCATCTAAAATAGCAATTTTTCCTGTAGTGTACTATAAAACTAACTCTACTACATTTTTTTAATCAATCTATAATATTCCTTATTATTCTATTCATTATACTACAAAAAAGCATTAAATACTACTTTAATAATTTCACAAAGTAATATTTGATCAATTTTTAATATCTTCATCTTTATATAAGATCTATCATTGCTTTTAATGCATCTAACTTAATCAAATCCTCTAGATCTCTTAAGTCTTTCCTTAGCCATTTTATATATTTGGTTTATCCTTCTTTGGTGTCTCGCATATTGTACTCAACTTTTGGTTTACTAAAATTCACTTTGCAAAACTTCTAGCTTGCTCATAATCATGGTAAGTTTCATTCAAATTTAATGTGTTCACTTATTAATAACATGCCTTTACCACAATAATCTTTCGTAACTCATTACTCTACCCAGTTTCCTACTTGCATACAATCTATTTCTAAGTTCCTCTAAAATTTGTAGGAACACCTTTTTAATGGATAATCACCTTATCCCACATAAAATTTAGTTCAACTATATAATTTTAATTTGACTCTCTTAACAACTTATCTTAAAAGATTAACACTCTCTCACCTTTCAAGTTCCACCATACTTTAGGGTAATTATTTCCTTTAATAAATTTTTATAATTACATACATTCATAACCATGCATTTTGTTCTCAAAATTTCTGCTAAAATCACCCTACAATCATTGCAACATGATTTCACGTTCATTCTAAATAATAATTAAAAAAAAAATACTTTATATGATTTAGTAGCTCCGTTTTTGAAAGTAACTAAAAGCATTTCTTGATTCTTATTATTGCAAGAACATATGATGCTGTGAAATCAATAAAACTCCTCCCATAACATTTACATATGCATTCTCAAACCCACCATTAGTTGTCTTATTACCCATCCAACCAGCATTATCATATTTCATTTCATGCCAAAATAGATTTTTTAAACTACCATTTAATCCATCTCGTTAAGCATAGACACTATCCACATTTACAATGTTTTTTGTGAATAATTAACTTAATAGCAATCATCCCATCACAACATTATTCACACCAATAACTTTATCTTCCAACTCTTCATCCACTACTAACCTCACCTCTGCTGTTTGTTAATCCTCCCAATACAATAGTACGTAACATTCCCCAATGTCTCAAAATTGTTTATTGTAAGCATGCAATTGTGACTCTTTTTCGAATCATCATGGCTACTAATTGTGTTGTATTCCAATTTGAATTCCAAAATTCCATGTTAGAAAATCTAATTTTAGGCATGTCACTTGCAGTGATATCATGGACAAACCTTGCCTATTTTTCACCATAAATGAATTAAACTATAGTGCATCACTTGTGAGTAATGCCTTAGCAAACTTTTTTCTACTTCTTACAAAGATCAAGCTAGTATATAGTGTGTTGCTTCTAAAGAATACTTTAGTACCAATAAAATTCAAATTTGGATTAATTTCATGAATTTAAGCATAAATTTAATGAATGGTTGTGGCTTGACAACAACCCTTGGCCTTTGTCACCAACGGTTGGGCATGAAAATGTTATTGTTTGAAAGTCTCCTCATTTCTTAATTTCAAGTTACCTTACAAATATCATAAAACTAGATATGAAAAACTTCAAATGCGAGCTAGCAGTCAACTTAGCCGTCCCTGTAGCCAAATTGAGGCGAGACAATACCCATGTAAGGCTGGATCTTACTTAAGCATATATAAAATAATGTTGGTCTTATAAATTCTACGGAAATAATTTAGAATAGGATTTTGGCTGAAAAAGAGGCTACCGCAGCCTATTAAATCTTGACAATAAAAATAGCTCTTTTTTTTTTTTTTTTTTTGAGAAGATGCACTAGGCAGAAATTTTATTAAATCAAAGATAACCTACAAACAACCATCACATTCCTCCTTTAACAAAAAGATACCGCAGCCTATTAAATCTTGACAATAAAAATAGCTCATTGTCGCAGTTAAAAATGACCAAAATGGGACACGGAAAGCCTACCGAGCACAACCAGAGTATAGGAGGATATAAAAACATAAATTTTCAACAACATAAGATCTTACATTAAGACAAAGGAGAACATAGAATACACGACCTGTATTCCCATGTCTGGAATCCAGACTTGTAGAGGAGGTAGTGAAGGGGTTCCCAGTAGTTAAAAACCTCATCGCAGTCGTGGATGATGTTGGAAGAAGCACTCATTTGGCGCAATAGGCCAAGCGCCAGAAATGGCAGCTGCCATCGGAGTCCCTTTTCGTCCTTATCACGCGGCTTGTCACCCTTCTCTTCCTTCGAGTATCGATCCGCAGCCAGGGCGGCAGAATCCGCCAAATCACGCTCAGGAACCGCCTGCCGACGATGCCTCGGCAGCGCGAGAGCCATTAAGGAGGAGTATTCTGTTTGATCGCGCTCCCCCCAATAGACCAGTGTGTTTGCCCTACGATTGCCTTTGCAAGTAAAGCAAAGAAGTTAGGGCCTGTTTAGCAACAAGTAGGAAGGATTTACTAAATCCTGTATATTCAGATTTAGTAAATTCTGTTAAAGTTAAATTTTGAAAATTATTTGGTAATGTAAAGGTTAAATCTTGTTAAATTCTCTAGAGCTATTCGGCAATGTAATTGGATTTAAGACGGTTATTTGTAACTTGACGCTCGAAGCTAGGTTCCGTTATCCACTCTCATCCTGAAATCTTAAATCCGTCGAACTGCAAAATTAAGTAAATCCGGGATTTACTTCAAAAATGCTGAGACAGAAGATTTATTCCGCCGTAACTTCCAATGGCACCATAAATCCTGTTTGGCACAATTTAGCGAAAATTCTGCTCAAATCGGGCATAAATCCCGTTGCCAAACAACCCCTTAAAGTTGCATTTTAGCACTAGATTTCATAAAATTTGATTTATATCCCTCCTTTCATATTTTTAATGAACTAAATATCTTCCAATGAGATTCTAATATAAAATACATGGGATCTGAAAATTTGCATCATGGCCTCTCCGTGGCTTTTCATTTTAATGGATGAGGTTTCAAAGTTAATTTTAAGAATGCAAATTGAATTTTAGATAAGACACTATTCAAAATTTTTGCTCTCATTTCACAATGATTTTTTAATCTAGTTCAAGGTTTCTCATAGGCACAAGATCATATGGTTAATTACCCCTCCCACTAATTAGAGGAATTTTTTTATTAAGACTAGTCATTAGATAGGCACTAAATGTCCAACATATAATAGCAACAACTTTAAGGTTTAAATTTTAAGGGTTTGAAATTGACTACCACATACTTAAATCAGATGATGGGGGTAATGATGATGAGTTCGATCAAGATCTCATAATTTCGTCATCCCTAGCTATCATGATCCCTAGTTCACTTAGTTAGAGGAGTTTGTCGATCCATCCTGACTTGAGGATTTTTGTCGGTAGTCATAGGTTGCTTTGTCCAAAAATACTTTGTAGACTTTTGATAGATGTTTGCCTAAGGGCACAAATTAAAGCCAACATCAGCTAACATATGGTTTAATGTCCTATTAAGAATATCGTTTGATTCACTCAAGAGGTACGAGCCATTGGAGAACATATATACTCCTGACCGTGATTGTAATATAATGGTGTAATTTTTCGGCAAAACAACCCAGTTAGAGGGCCTCGATCTTAATAGTTTATATGTGATGCCATTGGCAGCAATACAACTCGTTAGAGGATATGTAGCATGTTCTTACTAATAGTAGATTGTTTATGAATAAATTTTAATAATACAATCGATTGGGAAAACCCTTTATGAGCTTAAATTATTCTTAAATTTATCTTCTCATCAAACTATTGTGAAGGGTGGATGGATTTTTTTTTTTAAGTTCTTGGTGTTTAAATTCTCTTTAAATCTTTACATTTTGATGGATATTGAATTAATAACTTTTATCAAAATGTTGGCCCCAAATGAGTGACTTTAGGATTTGTGGGCTTGCTTGTAAATTAAATAATTACCTCCAATTGAGATTCACTTTCAACATGACCATCATTATGGGCATTTTTTATTATTTTAACTTTGTCCACTTGTCAACAAAGGATCGAGATCGCATATTAGCTTTATGAATCATTACACAAGCATTAAGCTGAAGAGTTCATAATGAATTTTCTTCAAAGAGGGCCTTGCAAGCCTAATGTGAATGTAAAAATCAAATAACTTTGTGAATTTTGCTGCCCTACATTCTCTTATTAATTCAAGTCTTATTGATTATGGTCCTTGGAGGAGGATTGGAATTAAAATTTAAGTTCATATACAAACTACACAATATTCTCGAATCTTAAGTTTAGGAGATTGATACATCGATTGGAGCACATGCGAGTATTTAATTTTAATCTAAAATGGGAAATTATATTCCAATTTGTTATATAATCCCGTGCAACATTCTCAAATGAAAGATTTAAACAATTAGCATATTCTTCATAGCAGATGTGAGAAATTTAAAATTCTTTTTAAATGGCACGTGCGCTTTTCAGTGTGTCTTCATGATGCACTTGCCTTCTTTTCAGTGCACTTACATAATTCATCCACATAGTTTGATTATATTGTCATGATTTTTGATACATTCACATAATACATTTACACGTATTTCAATGTATTGCATATCGTTTTTGCACACTTTTCGAAGTGAGAAATTTAAAATCACCTATTTTTAGCTTTAAGCATACTCTGATATCATGCTTACGTATACGCCGCACTCATCAAAGCATATGCAAACATTTTATTTTTAAAAGAAATTTGGATTTTAAGAATTGGTAATGAGATTTCATTGCACTTGCACTTTTTTTGATGCATTTACATGTCATATTTACATGTTTCATAGTGCATTTATGCAAAGTTGATGGGGGCTGTGGAGTGCACATTTGAATTGATAAAATATTTAAGGTTCTATTTTCCTAAATAATGCTTAAGTTTTCTTTGATATATAAAAAATAACAAACCCCACTTAATATACACAACTATACATGCTGAATCAAGTAATAAAGTGATAAAATTGAGTGTCGAACTCATGAGGAAGTATGCTTTCTAGCAATTAACTACTACTGTTTACTCTAATTGCAAAATTATCCTATGAAAATAAAAAAATTAGTTATGGTGATTCGATCACTGAATAAAAATATTAAAAATAATGGATATAATATCTAAATAAAGTGTTTTGAATTGATGAATGTAAATTGTATATCTTTCCTAATGAAACTCTTATTTATAAATGTGATCAGAGCATATGCATCCCTAGATCTTTATCGAGCTTGTAAGAGTGAAAAGGATATCTGTTGACCTCCTACAATTATAACATCTTCTTAAAAACCTAACATATTTTACATTTTATATTTAGGTATACAAATATACTAATTCAATAATCCTTGTTATTCTTACATTCTTCTGTCAAGGTTATACATCAGACTAAGTTTTAACTATACATATGACCACTATGTGCATTAAATGAAGAGCAGAAGAATTTCAAAAATATCATTTAACTTTACATCACAAGAATCTTCATTAGTACTTAATATGTTCTCCATAGCGTCAGTCCAAAACTAGAGAATTAGCCAAACAAGAAAGAAAAGATAAACAAACTCATTTTCATTGAAATTATGGAAGAACAAAAATACAAGAAAGTGATATCACTAGGAAGGATCAATGTATCGCATTTACACTCCTTCCTTAATGTATAGAGTTACTCAAATAAACACGGACTAAACACTCTAATTATTGTATCTAGCACTACTCTAGTCTCCCTTAGAATTAACTCTAAGAGAGATCTAAAGAAATACTCTGAAAAATACTAAAATTAGATAAGTGACTGAACTCCCTCATAAATATAACATCACTATTATTTATAGGATAACACAAAAATAGCAGGTGGCACTGCGGTGCTTGAAAGAGTGGCATCATGGCACCCTTAAAATGAATTAAAGCTTTAGTGCTAGAACTTCTGCACCGCCGCGGTGCTTGCTAATGTGGAACAATTACTTAGTGAACAGTCGTGTCGCTTTGATGGAAAATCATAACCCTTGGAAGTTATAATTGCTATGCCAAGGTGCTGATGACTTTTGAATAGTACGGTGCTTGATGGCAGATTTGATGCCAAGGCGTGATAGATTGTGCCACTGCGACACTTAAAGTCAGATAATATAATGCTGCCAAATTGACCATTTTGATGTCGCGACACTTAAAGAATGTGAACATGGCACTGCTAAGCTGACCATTTTGACGCTGCGGCACTTAAAGATAGTGAACACGGCGCTGCTATGTCCAAGTGTGGCGCCTCAACGATGTGAAAGATGGCGCTGTGGAGTGGAATTATAGAACATCACAGCGCCGTACTCTATTTTAAGATTTTCTATCATTTTTAAGTTTTTCCTGTGCAAAAATAATTAAAATAACACATTTAAACTGATAAAAACTCATATAAAAATATAATATAATTTATACTTATCAAATTCTTCTAGCTTAAACTCTTGCTTATCCTCAAGTAAATAAAAATTTTGCTACTCTACTTAATTAAATAACCAAAGTAAAAATTGATAATTTAAAATTACAAAATTTAAGATAATACATCACAGTCTAGAAGTAATAGAAATGAATAAAGTTATAATTTTAGTTTTGAAAATACTAATAATTATCCAGACCAATCATTCTTATCATTGCTTAATTAAAAGTTACTTGTTATGAAAATAATCATTGACTATCAAATTTTTAATTGAATAATATAGATTAAAGATTTAGATGTGTTTATAGTTAAAATTAAATTTTCATTAGTTCACCATTATTTATATTACTTTTCTCCATCTCGTCCTTTGTGAATTTTAGCATAAGATTACAGTCAGATTCTAACCTTTTAATTGATATCAATTTTTTAATGATCTCATTTTCTTTTTCTTTATTTCTTTTCATTTCATTTTAGAACTCTTTTTAAGCTCATTTTTTTTTTTTACGATTGCATAGTTAATGATTTTGAATATTAGTTTTTCTTATCATCTTTTTACAATCTTAATGATATTATTGTAAGGATTTAATAGGTTTAGTAATTTAAATTTTGTTTGCTTTATAATTTTCAATTTTAATCTACCCATATCTATTCTTTAACCTTAATTATTCATCTTCAATTCAAAGATCAATGTATAAATAAATAATTTATAAACTCTAGTTAATTTAATAACTTAAATGATCTAAATTAGTTAATTTTTAGTTTTTCCCATTCTATGGAGTATAAAGTAATGTTCATTTAAACTATGATCTAGAATTTTATTATTATCCTAATTTTATATAATTTTTAATTATTATTTTTATTAAAATTAGTTAAATAATCATAATGCAGAGATATTAATGGAAAATAATATAAAATTTTAAGTATATGAAGAATTTAATACAACATAAATAACAACACAAACAAATATAATAAATACATATTTTCATATGAGTGATAAAAATACATAAAACATAAAACATATGATATAAAATAATAACACTAGTATAAGATAACTAGTGCTTTAAGGCACCATACAAATCGTCACAAGTGGGTTGCTTCCCATAAGTGCTAAGTTTTAAGTTTTCAGCTAGACTATGCATTACAACACAGTATCCCTTCTCCAATTAAATAATAATATGACACCCTACCAAAGTAGCCTCCAAGCTCTCTCTCTCTCTCTCTCTCAAAATAAAATCAACACCTAACTCTCTGAATCAGGGTCTTCCTCCTCCTCCTCATCATCATTATGTCCTTTCTCTCAAGGTTGCTAAACAAAGGGATTGTAGGTAGGTGCAAAGGGAAACTCAAGTTGTTTAGGATGCTAGCTTCACAAAAGTGTTACTCTTAAACATACCAACAAGTGTATCATAAGAGTATGAGGTATATCTATAATACTTGTCTTGTTGGCCCATACTATGAGCCATCCTCATTCTCATGTCAAATTGTTAATTTCTGGTTTCCTCACAAAAGTGAGTCACATCATCCATTTTTTCTCTCAAATCTATCACTTGTTCTCCCAATGCTTTAGGAGTTGTGGAACTCCTACTGCTGTTATTGCTTCTTGGCATATTAGATAATCTAGGCTTATTGAAATCATCCTCTTCCTCATCCTTCCCTGCTTGCTTAAAACCCATAATTTTTTTCTTATGAGAGCTTGAATGGGGAATAATTATTATTCATTCTAGTGCCCCCTAACACCCACTACTACACACAATGCATATACAAGAGAAGGGTGCCCTAACCCGACAGATATGGTACCCCTAATGATGTAAATAAGAGATAAAAAAAAGTTTTCCTACATCAATGGAATACCCCATTTGAATTAAATAGTTCAAAAGGGCACGGTCATGGGTGACTTCACTGATATTTTGACTTGGTAAAAAAATTGATAGAAATGAAATAATGCCAGGCTTTGGAAGTTTGGGTCAGATAAGAGGCAGGTAGATTGATGAATCTATTTTCTTTCTTTTTCCAATGAGCTCCACTATTAGGTCCACACAAAATATTCATGATGTCTTCAGGATTTATAGGTATATAAATAAAAGTATTGTATTCATCATATTCAAAGTTTCCAAGTCTATAAATTTTATTAATGGTTACTGAATCAAAAGGGACCCACTTACCCTGAACATAACATCTATTATCCATTGCCTCTTTTCTATTTGCAAAAAATTCTCAGACAACATTAATAATAGCATCAAATGGCTCTTCACAGAAACTTTCCTAGCTTCTACTCGCTATGATTTGCATAATGGGTTGAGTAGGATTCTGAAAATGTTGTTTTTAAAATTAGTTTCTTGTTTACAACTGAGTCAGTAAATCTAGCTTCAACATCAACAGAGATCAATCTACTCTTATCAAAAGAAGAAGAAGCCCTCTTCTTGTCATACATCTTAGGAGCCATTATTCTAGAGAGGATTTCAAAGAAAAGAGTAGAGTTTGAAGGAAATGGAAGGTGTGAATGAAATGAAAATGGATCCCCTATATATATATATTCTTATTTTGTGTTTGTTCCATTCCTTCTATAAATGGAAAATCTTCATTTAAGTTTTCCTCCCTAATAAGCTGGAGAAGGGATAACATATCCTCTTATATAACTAGGCTTTCTCATAGGCAAAATATTTTATACCAAGGCACTAGCTCCCTTCTCCTATATAATATATTATGAAATTCTCTTGATAGAAACTTAGCATTCCCTTCAAATTGCTATTTATCATACCTTGAGATATTCCATCACAATTAATAACTCCTAATAGTGGTTAGCTTTCATAAAAAAGTGATTAGTCCCTACAAGATAAGTTCATCATCTCTTAAGAGACAACATGAATAAATAATGTAAAGACTTAAGATCTTCCCTCATCATCCTATTGATGTGCTTTATTAATGACTAATGAGACACATATAAGTTCACCCTACCATATCGAGACTCATATAAGTTCACCCTACAATATTGTGACTTTTGTATACATTTAAGTGTTGTGATAGGTCACAAGTCATTAGCCATTTTTAGTTAGGCTGATAGCTTGCTAAGAAATGCGTTGTGTTGTATAACAAATGAATCCAGGGGTTGGGTTATTTTCTAGTTAGGCTACTACTGATTATTTGGCTACTTTTCAATATTAGGAGTAGGATAGAAAAATTATCCTTATAGGTGCCAAACATAGAATCGTCTCTCTTTACCTTTTATAAGGGTTATGCATAAAAAATTTAAATGCCAAATGAATGAATATTTATGATGTGATTTATTATTTGATTTTCCTTTTTTAATACTTTATATTATGTTGTGATAGTCCCATTTAGTACTAGGTATATATTCCTACAATTTTTTAGATTAGGAAAGTTTGGTACATATAGTAAGATATAAATAAAGGTTCTTGACCTTGTATAAAGTTTCATTTTAAATTAAGGATTTTTTAAGACACATTTTACATGCATATTTACTCTCTTTATATCTCCATTCAAGTATGCATGATAGAGGTGAGTTCCCTAATTAAGGATAGATAACTTTGCATTCCACATCATATTACTTTGGATAAAGCTCTTCTATTAGGTATGGATTTTTTAATAAACCTTGGGATCATCTTGATATGATAGATAATGGTAGTCCTGACCCAAATAATTTTCTTAATCTAGTGGAGTAGCTCTGGTTGCACATAATTTTGCTATCTTATTCCCTTTCTTTATGTGGGCAATTCTCTATACTACTAGATATTATAAGCCCTACATCTTTCTAGCCTATTCCTTAAACTTCATCTATCAAAGATTTTTTTAAAGTTTTCTTTTCATGATTTGAGATCAAAAAGCCAATGTTATATAATGTAATTCATCATTACTGATAAAGCTTCTCACAACTGGGCTGGGTCAATCACCTTGTTAGCTAAATAATTTCATACTTGATAGCCTAGGAAGACATACCCATGATATCCCAACCAAGTATATTTCTACCTTTTCTTAGACTTGTATATCATCAACCATTGTTCTTTCAAGCCCATTATAATCCATTGTCGAATCGCTAGTGATTCAATAATTAATTATATAGAATTTTTATGTGGAAAGATGATTATTTTCTTGGTTATGGTGATTCACCCTTTATCTTGCAGATTATCTATCTTAAGGCATAAACTACACTATCATATAAATAGTCTTTAAATTATTATCTTCCTTTTAATAATTAACCTACATGATTCAAGATAAATGTATGTTTCACTTATCAAGAGTTACACTTGGAGGTGTCCTTGATTATAATTAATTTTAAGGAGCCTATCTCCTTCGTGAGGTTGAGTGATCTACATTCTCTTTATTTATGTTGACTTAGATGATATGACATCTCCTAAGTATTTTACATTGATTTTGATATGACTTATTGGTCCTACCCCATTGGTCCACGCCTCTTATATCTTCTTATGGAATCTTCAATATGTGAAAAATACACTAATACCCTCACCCCTTTCCCTTCAAAAAGTATATGCTAAAACTCTATGATAAGGATAATAAGATAAGTCATTATTCTTGTTGACCTCATAAAGCATTTTAGCCTTAAAAAGTTTCATACTTGATTCTATTAACATTTTAAAGACTTTTTTATGTCATTCTTTTTTAAAGGAATAAGTTTTATCTTGGAAAGTCAATTGGGGCATTCTAGGATGAAGGGAAAATTTTGTTGGCTCAGTCATAACTACTTTCTTCTTTTGCTTAACTTTCTTGGCATTAGTGGAGGCAACAACTATTTCTCCACCTTTCATAAATGTAGCAATTTGAGAAAGTTTCTTTTTTACTTATGATGCAAGCACTATCCTTTCTCTGAATTAAGGATGATTCTTCATCTTTAAGGCTACCTACTCTGAATAAAAATTTTGAATGTATGGATTGGGCTTAGTTTTAATATTATTTTAATGAGATTGGTGATATAACCCATCAAAGGAGCAACAACATGATTCTCTTAGAGGATCATTCTACATTTCATGGCTAGATTTCTCCATCTCCTTATATAATCAACTGAAGTCTCAAAAAAATTTTATTGATCACCATCACGCTATTCAAACTGGACTTTCGATGAGCATCAAAAAACACTTTAAAAATACTTCTTGATAAGGGATAGATTCAAACTCCTCAAGATAAGTTTTCTCTTTCTTAATAGAGGACTCTCCTTACTAAGCTTCCATGGCATATTTTATTTATATCTCAACCATTGACAAGGTATGGGAATTAGATAAGAAAGTGGTACTATCAATGAATTATTAGGAGTGATAACTGGAATGGGAGTCATGAATGGAACATGTGACTCTACTATAATGAGAACAAATAATATAGGAACATCTGAACATGAATCAATTGAGCTGGTACAAACTATCGTATAGCTCGAGCATGAGCTATCAAGGGTTTAAAAATAGTTCTAAGTGGAACTGGTAAAGTAGGAGATGGTTGAATGATTATCTAGGTTGTTAAGGTAGCCGTAATGGCAACCATAATGCTAGCCATTTGCTCAAATTTCTCCAACAGATACTAGATGAGCAATTTTTTATCCTTATAAGTATGTTCAAGGTTTAACACATATTTATTTTTTATCAAAATTGGATCTTCTTATTTTTTTCTATCAATATTTTAAGAGAAGGATTATTAGAAGAGTCCTAGGAAAGCTCATTGATGTCAACTTCTCATCACAATTGTAATAACATACAGTACATGAAGGGTCTCAATGTTATTTATATTGAGCAGTATACTATCAAACAAATCATCCTATTCATTAAGATTCTCATCCCACATAGATTCATCAAGATTATTTGGAGGAAACATATAATTATGATTTGCTAGTTATTTATTTAATCAAGGTGGGATAGGCATTACATCAAAAATAACTTTTCCTTTAGGATCAACTAGTGTAGAAAACATCTCTTGATGAAATTTCAAAAAAAAGAAAAAAAGAAAAAAAAAAGAGAGTTATTCTTTACTTTTTTTATGATTGATGGGACAGAAATAGAACAAATCGTAAGTGACCTAGAAAAGCCATCTTTGGTACTCACTTGAGCTTACCAAGGGTGCATGAAATAGTTGATATTTCCTTTCTAGTATAAGAAATATCAACATGAAACATTGATAACATAGAACAAAAGTAAGAGTATCTTTATTTCCTTTTTTGTTACAAGAAATGTAAGGTACATTGATAGTATAAGCTAAACATCTAGTGATCCCTTATATGGATCCCTAATAATGGATCATATACATTTAATAGGATAAATGTAGGTTATTATAATTTCTTAGATCCAAATTCGTCTCATGCGTTGTCCAATTGATTCACTAAAGCTAGGTTTGACCCATAAGGAAAAAAAATGGGTAAAGTGAGGCAAGTTGACCTACTATTAAATATTGAATTTCCATAGAATTTTTTTAAGGGTCCCAACTTCTAACCCAAATTGACCATTGGCTTTGTCAAAACTGGTCAAAAAGAGCATTCCGCTTTTTGGGCTAGTCTGCACTTTCCAAGCTGATTTAGTCCAATCATTTGATCGAATTCATCTAAACTTTTGAAGGTGATTATATATAAGGATGTTAGGAAAAGAACTATAGTAGGGCTCAACTAAATTTGTCCATTTTAAGAAGTTAATTTTACTACATGGCTCAACATCCCCTTTTTAAGCTCAAATGGGGATAATTCGCTTTCCCAAATGGATTGTACTAAACCAACAAAGTGACAACATAACGTAATTGAAATTATTAAAAGACTTCTCAATTAAGGATATTTTGATCATCTCTAACTTGAGCAAGAAGATTAAGTAAAAGGAATTATACTTAGTCAAGTGTAAATTATTAAGAATGATAAATAAAATAATTAAAAAAACTTAAGCTAAATAGACCTAAATATTAATTGCCATTTAAGGGTTTTAAAATTTTGATGCAAAGAGTGATAACCACTATGATTTGATGGCCTAAATAATTATTACACTTAAGAATGCAGAGCCTTAAGCATGACCCAACTCCCCCAAAATTATCATTAATGTTAATCAAACTTCTTATGGTTGAGTTTTTATATTAAAGATTTCAACTGAATAAAAAGCATGTATTATTCAATATGAAAGTAAGTCATCCATTTTTTTAATCTAAAAATAATCAATAATATTGTGATTGAAAGTACTTGAAACCACCTTAAAATCACACCTTTAGTTAAGCCAAGCATAAACTTAGATGGTTCTTTTTTTATGTCTAAATCAATTTACTTTTGAGGTTTTCATGAACTAAAGGGACCTTTAAGCTTGCCTTTGCTAGATTGATTTTAAACCCTCTAAAAATCAACCACTAATAAGTTAGGGCATCATAGCTCATCAATATATATCATAAGTATGTGGCACACCGGGGGGGGGTTACGCGGGGGAGTTGGTGTGACTTTACATCTTTGGATTTTTATTAAATAAAAATGTGAAAACAATATAAAATGATATAAACATTAACTTAATAAACTCTTTTTGTGTTTTTATTTAAACTAATTAATTATTTTAGCCCTAAATTTGAAAGCAACAAATTATGTCTGTTCATTTAAAGTATTTTTTCAAAACCTAAAATGAAAATAAAACCCCAAACTCCAAAAATTCAAATAAAATGTGTAATAATTAAAAAATAAAATTAAATCATCACCAAAAAAAATTAAATTAGTTGAAATTAAAATTGAAACTAATAAAAAAATAATATAGTGACACACCTATGATCTAACAGACACTAGATGTTACATAGGACATGATCCTTAGACTATCTAGGGTTAATTAGTTTTTCTTGATTTTTATTTTAATATTTTGTTATATATTGATTTTTATTTCATTATATTAGAATCTTCTAAACCATTAACTACAAAATTCAAACAAAAAATAAAATTTAAATTCACCTTGATTACAAGATTCTTACAAGAACTTCCATTTTAAACTTAGTTTGTCAAGAACTGACCACAACTTAAAACTTGATTGACATTTATAACATCTAATTTACTAATATGGACACCTTGATTTGTACACTAAAATCAAATTAAGTGTGATATATAGAAGTGACATGTTTGATTTTAAGGAAACTTGGTTTTCTTTAGCATTAGGTTTCTCGAGATCAGAACTCTTGCAATGAAATTTCTCGAGATTAGAACTCTTGCAATGAAATAAAATAATTGTATAAAATTGACTAGAAATGACATTTAGGAAACCAAATAACTAAGAAAGGATTAATTTTAAAGATAAAACAAAATAAAAAAATCTTTACATTTGTTAGAACCATTTGCACACCATTCATATTTGGGTGACTTATCTTTCGTGGCTAAGTTATAAGTCCTAATTCCTAAAATAATAATGACCTAGTTTATCTTACAGTGTGTGTAGTCTTTGACATCACAATTTTGAAGTGATTAGGTGGGTTTAACTAATAGCCCTCTCTAATGAGGATTATTAGTCTAGCGGAGCCATGCTTTCTTAAAGTCTTGGCAGGCTATTAGTCATAATTCCGATTTTTATTCTTTGGACTATGGTTCAGGTCTTTGTACTCACCTTGGCTTTAGAATTTGAAGCTGATTTGCTACATTATGAGCCCTGACCTCCTGGGCTATTTCTTAATCTTGCGTTAATAAAATGAAAGCCCCAAGCTTTTGTTAAAATGAATAACTTAAATAATAAATTCAAAATTTAAAATTGTAAAGATCAACATATGATTGTTTAGTGTATTTTTTAGCTTCTTAGAATTAAGAGTTTTCTACTTTTCATCCTTTGGCCTCAAAAAAGAACTATTCTAAATTTGAACCAATCTCATTTTAAATTCTAAAATAACATCCTTATCTAAAAATTGAAGTCATAGAAATATTTAGCACTAGTTTAATCAAGATTATTTTTTAGAGATCTCCTCTCTTGAAATGTCTTTATCGGGAACTTGGACCTCAGAATAAAATAAACCTTATCTTAATCACATTAGATATGAAATAATCTCTAAGAATGTTCACATTTTTTCAAAACTCTCTTTTTTATTTCATCATAGAATATCATTTTTTATCTTTTTTGTGGGCATGCTATTCCTTATGTCATATTTGATTATAAAAATAGAAATTTTTGAAACTATACTTTTTTTATCCTATAGTGGCAAAGAAAAGATTTTTGTCTCTAATGCTTTAAGTTAGAAGTAGCCTTTCACTAAAAAAAAATTTATTTTAGGGTTAATAAAAATTATTAATATCAATGGTCATTGATTAGAAATCCTAAATTAATGCTATAATAAATTTTGACTAAATTGTATAGTATGATTATATCAGTACAGTGATTATAGAAAATAATATCGCTATTTTATCATATTATATGATTTGAATCATACAATATGAGTAGTTTATGGATGTGATTTTCCAAGAGAACATCTATGTTTGATGGGCTTGTATAATATGAATTATATAGTATGATATATTTTTCTAGATTTTATTTTTAATTTGCATGTAGATATGCAGGTCTTAAATAGGTTGATTGCTTTTGTCATCGTATAGTATAATATTATTATATAGTATAATTAGTTCAATTTTTTTATAAAATTTTCTAATTACTGATCATTCAGTATGATTTGCATGATATGATATGATTATTTTCAAGATTTTCAAGCTTTAATTTTTTATTAATCAATATGAATTAGTCTTATAGAAATACCAAAAATGCTATGCACATCGTATAGTCCATTCACGTCATCACACACTACAATATACAAATATTAAGCTTTGATTAACTATTTTATATAATTTTTTAAACTACTTTATCTCACCAATATTCTTGTGTTTGTGTGCTTAGTTGTTTCATATCAATCATATATCCGGTACAAATAATAAGACATGACTAAAATATACAATATGGATCATACAATATGATTATTTTATCAAAGAGATTTCCTAAGAAAATATCTATGTTTGATCGGCCCATATAATATGATTTATGTAGTATAATATATTTCCAAGATTTTATTTTTAATTTACTCATATATATGCAAACCTAATATATGTTAATTGCTTTTGTCATTGTACAATGTGATATATATTGTACAATATAATTAGTTTAATTTTTTTTTATAAAATTCCCTTATTATTGAGCATTCAATATGATTTGCATCATATAGTACGATTATTTTTAACGTTTTAATTTAAGTTCTAATTTTTTAGTAATCAATATGACTTAATCTTATAAAAATACTTAAAGTGTCATGTATATCATACGGTCTAATCATGTTATTGCCCATTATAATATACAAAAAGTAAGCTATCTTGATTAACTATTTTATATACTTTTTAAAATTGGTTTATCTCAATTATATTCTTGTGTGTGTGTTTTTAGTTGTTTCATATCAATCTTATACCTTGAACATATAATATGATGCGATTCAAATAGATGATATGGATCATACAATATGATTAGTTTATTGAAGTGATTTTCTAAGTGAAAATCTATGTTTGATCAGCGTGTATAATATGAATTATAAAGTATGATAAATTTACTAGATTTTATTTTTAATTTGATCGTAGATGTGGAACTCTTAAGTAAGTTAATTGCTTTTGTCGTGTATAGTGTGATATGTTTTATATAATATAATATTTCAATTTTTGTTATAAAATTTACTTATTACTGATCATTCAGTATGATTTGCATCATATTATATGATTACTTTCAACATTTGCATATTTTAATTTTCTAGTAATCAATATGTCTTTATCTTATAAATATACCTAAAATGTCATGCACATCGTATAGTCAATCACGTCATTGAATATTACAATATATAAAAATTTAGTTGTCTTTATTAACTATTTTACATAATTTTTAATATTATTTTATCTCTATTATATTCTTATGCTTGTGTGCTTAGTTGTTTCATATCAATCATATGTCTGGTACATATAATAAGACATTAATCAAAGTAAAATTACAAAATTTTTGTTCTTTGACAATTTTCATTTGTCTTGATGCCTTACATTCCACATAGATACTTCCTTCACTACCAGAAAAAGGGCTACTGCAGCACAAAATTAGACCTTTCGTGACGATTTTAACCACCACAAATATTCTTGCAGCGGTTACAAAACTGCTGCATCACCGATGTGACTGCAATGTGCTGCAAAGACATTCTGCGGCAGTTCTATGATCACTAGGGTAGACATAACACGTTCCAGTTATAGTAGTGGTTTAAACTGCTACAAAATTACAAAATTACAACGGGCATAACTGTAATAATTAGCTCACAAAAAAATCCTAAAATTGTGGCGGATTAAACCACCACAAATCTGGACAATTATGGTGGTTAAAACCACCACAATATTCCAATTTTTTTTTTTAAATACAAGATGTGAAGACAAATGTATGGTATTGCAACTGTCGAAGACATAGAAATGAGAATATGTTATATTATTTTAGTTGGGATGAGGTATACGACCCATCACTAACCAACAACTCAAGACTAGTTAGCATTAACCAATGACTTACTAGCAACAATTTATGAATTGCCATCAAAAACTCATGACTAGCTAGCAATTTACATGTAATGACCATCTCATAATTTATAAAATAGGAAATAATACCAGTGTTAAATTTTCCTAGAGTCTCTATTAGCAACAAAGCACAAGTTAATTCTAGAGAAGAGTTGAATAGTATTACAAAAAAGATTCATGCTAAAATAGTTCAATGATTTTATCATAGGCTATAAAATTGGCTACTAACCAAATATCTAGTACCCACAACATCTGTCATCCTCATGTAGATTAAGAATGAATGGACAATAAAAGAAATTTACAAAGCTAGAACAAATTAAAGTGTATATAGTAACCAAAACATAATATGCATATCAAAGTTAAAAATATGTTCCACCATTCTCATTTAAAGTAAGTAGCAACCACTTGTCAAGAAGCAAAACAACCAAAAATGGGTCATGGTCAACATAAATCAATAGCAAATCAGTCAATTATTGAGATAAAGAATTAAAAAATTAACAAATAAGAAAATAATTTAAGACTCAATCCATAGCCTTTACAGGATAGTCTGATAGTAAATCAGGGATGTTGAAGATACCCCAGGGCAGGCATGGTTGTTCTTTATTACTTGTGTAGAAGTACTCTTTAATAGTTTTAACAAAAAAGAATGAAGCAGGACATGCAAAAAGATTGCTTAATTGTCCCAATCATCACTAGTGTGTGCTCCATAGAAGAGAACGTTGCTTCTCTAAAACAAAAGTTGTGGGCTTCATTCCAAGAATAGTTTGTGAACAGCTTAGCACAATATCAAAACTTGCGGGCTTCATTACACTCCATATAAAAGGAAAATACTTGCCGAAATGAATAAAGAACAACAAAAATCATATGACCACATGATTCATAATAACAGGAGCAATAAACCAAAAAAAAAAAAAAACAACCCTCCCCATCTCAACAACACAAGTTCATGATGAATGTCACACACCATTTGCCGAATATTTCTGCCTATTCATTGAAATATTCATCGAAACAAATAAAAATAAACTCACTACAAGCAAAAAGCATAGAAATTCATCCAAAGTATTATATTTGAAGTTTTAAGTCATCGATATGTCAAAACGAGAAGAGTATTCATCATTCATATTTGGTAATGTACAATATCAAAACTTTGAGCAACATCCCAAAAAAAGTAGACTTTCATACCAAGATTCATTTTATAACAATTTATCGCAAACATGGGTTATCTTCAAAATGCCATTCTCTTTCTCCCATAACATCATCTTTCATAAGAGATTTCATTGCCGCCCTATCAATTATAAGAAGATTGAAAAATATTAGTAAATAAAAATTAAAATTAAAATGTGAAATTTTACATACCATTTGTGAGCTTCCTGCTTGAGGTGGATGCTGCATTCGAAATTGTTGCATGAATTCCCTCATTTCAGTACGTAATGTGTTCACCTCCTCTCTTAGATTTACTATTTCACTTAAACTGCTTCCACCGCTACTCCTACCCTTGTTTGTGCTATGAGGAAAATATCATGTAGGAGTGACACCAAACCCTTGGGTTCTGACTTTGCTTGGGTATTCAAGCCCCATAACAATACTGAACACCCTGTCATTAGCCTCCACATTCCCATCCTCTGGTGTTAGCCCATCCTCAGCCAAAAGCTCACAAGCTTGTATCTATGTTATAATAAATTTAGTTAAATTTTGTTTTAATGAAAAAAATAGTAACAAATTAAGTATACAAAATTTATAGCTAGAGTGAAATTACCCATTTCTGTTTAGCATCTTCAGATGACCAGGTGCCATCTTTGTGTAGTCTGTTAATTCTCCATAATAGTAATCTATACTTGATAGCCTATAACAAAAAATTTTGATTGTTAAGTAATTAGTTAATAAATGTGAATATAAAATTTATATAATTCTAAATATATACCGTCTCTTTTTTCCTGCGAATAGAACTCACATGCCCCATAGTGTGAGGACAAGTCTGTTTCTTTGCATTTGCAGCATTTATGGCGGCCCTCTCTTGTTACATATGAATCTAATTTCATGCTAATTTATAAAAAATATAATTAAATATAATAATGGTACTAACCTTGTCTTTTGGTTGTGACCACTGGGTGACTAGCTGACACCGCTATGCTGTATCAACACCAGATGGAATAGACTCTATAATTTCCTCGATAGGTCGGCTATCCCAATGCTTAGCTTTTAAATTAGTCTTATGATTATGCCACTTAACTCCAAGGGATTGAAGATTCCTGTGATGCATATGTCCAGGAAAAATGCAAACTTTAACTGCGATATAAAGAAATATCTTATTACTCATAACATAAACCTTAATATTGAAATTTATATAATATTTTGCTTACCTCCGCTTCAACTAACATTTTTTTCTTAAAGGGCTCCATACCCTTAGTTCTCCAATCTAGGAAGGATATGGGTGCCAGTATATGATCTCTAGCAATGACACCTAGATATGATCCTAATAGAACAGACTCTAGAATGTTGCATGGCACATTATTCTCATTCACCACTATATGAACACGTGTACCAGGTGGCATGTTTTGTATGTCAATACATGTGGTGCACCCCCTACGATGTATAGGTACACCTTGTTCATCTCTACATAACACATATCGTAAGAATAATTACACAATTACTTATGCTTATTCAAAGAAATGATTAAATCAAACCTATGAGCCATATCCCATCATTTGGAGTCTGAGTCTGTTTACAACTAGAATGACGTGGTGATTATTGAGTGCCACTGCACTCATTCTCCTCTTGCATTTGCTCTAATATTTTGGCTATGCCCCTCCAAATATTTGGAACAAAATGAAATCCCTAAATCCCTCCGCAATGGAACCCTCGGGTTGTGCTTTATTATCAACATAGTCCTTTAATATCAAGAAAAATATACAAATGACATAAACTTTTAAAATTTTTATCATATGTGTGAATAAATATAGATAATAAGTTATATGTTACCTTTCAAATGGGTACATCCATCAGTATTGAACAGGACCACCTAATTCAACCCCCTCCGCTAAGTGTACAAGAAGATGAATCATGATCGTGAAGAATGATGGAAGGAATATTTTTTCCATCTTGCATAAAGTCATAATGATATTATTCTATAACATCTCTAACTCAGTGGGAATGATAACCCTTGCACAAATCAACTTCAGGGAATGTGATATCTCCACCATAATGCGCATCACTTCACCTGAAGGTGCACATGACCAACGTGCAATGGGTAGAATGTCTTCTAATAGAACATGACAGTCATGACTTTTTAAACCCATAATTTTACAATCAGCAACATTAACACATCTTGATATGTTTGATGCATAGCATTTAGGGAATTTTAAATTCTTCAGAACTTCATAGAACATCAATTTTTCTTTCTTTGACATTGTGAAAGGAACTAGTGGAAATGAGTAGCTACCATCCTCTAAAGTTTGTGGATGCAATTCACTTTTTATTCCAATGTCAACCAAATCTTGTCTTGCTTGTAAGTTATCTTTTGATTTTTCCAGATGAAGCAAAGTTCCAATAAAATTATCACAAATGTTCTTCTCAATATGCATAAAATCCAAGTTATGTGGCAATAAGTTATACTCCCAATAAGGTAGGTCAAAGAAAATTAATTTTTTTCTACCATCCTTTAATCCCCTATACTGCACATCCTCTTTTTAGACCTGCTTTTGTTAAGGAGGCAATAGGAAATTCTATATTATGTAACTGTGATAGAACTTCATTGCCAGTTCTCCTTCTAGGTTCTGTTCGAACTTCCTCTGTGTTATCACATTAATTTTTTTGGTGGCGTAAAATATGATTATCTAGAAGCCAACGATGATGACCCATATAAGAGAATTTCTTGCCTTTGTATAACCACAAGGATTCTGTATTTTGTGCACAACAAGGACAAGCAAATCTCCCTTTCGTGCTCCACCTAGACAACATGTCATATGCTAGAAAATCATTAATGGTCCACAGTAATGCAGCTCGCATGTTAAAAGTTTGCCCACTTTCAACATCATAACATTGAACTCCATGCCATAATTCACATAACTCTTGAATCAAAGGTTGAAGGTAAATTTCAGTAGCATTTCCTAGACTTTTCTCCCCATGTATTATAGTTGAAAGGATGAAATAATCATGTTTCATCCCAACCCAAGGTGGCATATTATATGGAACTAGAAGTACAGGCCAAATACTATATGCACTACTCATAATCTTGAATGAATTAAACCCATCACTAGCCAAACCAAGGTGAACATTACATGGATCCAAAGTAAATTCAGGGTATTGAGAGTCGAAAGCTTTCCACGCTTCTCCATCAGCTGGATGTCATAACAAGCCATCTACATTTCTATATTTAGCATGCCAAATCATCTCTTCAGCAGATTTCTTTATTTTAAAAATATCTGACAATTTTAGCTGAAGTCTTGGAATTAATGGAAAATATCTGACAATTTTAGCTGACTTCATACGAGTTCTTTTTCCTCCAGAAGTATTCTTCATCATAGTTAACCATCTTGATGCTCCACATATGTGACATATTATTTAATCAGATCTTGCTTTCCAAAATAACATACAATCATTAGGACATGCATCTATCTTCGTATATCCAATATCGAATGCTTTCATTATCTTCTTCACTTCGTATGTACTTGTGGGCAATAACACCCCTTTAGGAAAGGCATCGACCAGTAACTCAAATAACATATCAAAGGATCTTGCCATCCAAGAATGTAAACACTTCAAATGATATAAGTTCAATATAAAAGAAAGCTTTGAGAAGGTTTTACATCCAGGGTATAACTCTGCTCCTGCATTCTGCATTTGCAAATTTCTCACCATGATCATTTTGTTCATTAGTATTGAACTCATTCTTGCTCCATCGCTAGATTTTGAAATGGATCATTTGGACATAATATATCTCTTAATAATCCATCTATATCTTCTGTTCTTATATCCTCAAAAGGAGCTTCGCCTTCGTTTAACTTTGGTGTAGCACCAGATGCTTCATTCATTGCACATTCACTTATAATATAATGCTCTTCCCCATGTCGATTCCATACAACATATCCAGCAAAAAATCTTTTGAAAATTAAATGGTCTTTCACATCTTTCATAGAATGAAAGTACCTATTAATGCATGACTTGCATAAACATAAAATTTTCCCTAACAAATTCTAGCTTTGACTTGTAAACTCTATGAAATTATTTACACCATTTACATAATCATGACTCCACTTAGCTTTTGTAATTCAACTCTTATCCATATTAAATGAAAAATAAGTTTCCAAGTCATTGCTAAGAATAAAAATTCATTAGGTCACTCAAATTGGGAATTAGGGCTTCTGGCGGGGCCTTATCGACGGTTAAAAGAGGTGCTAATTGCACCGATTAAAATCAGAGCTAATTGCACCTGTTAAAATCAATGCAATTTATAGCAGTCAACACCGATGCTTAAAGATTATTTTGGTAGAGGTTCTAAAATTGCTCCTAACATCTGCTGCGAAAGATCCAATTTTTTAGTAGTACTTCTTGAGCTCAATATAATGCACCTTCTTCAACATATAATTGACATCATATTCATATGTCCAATCTTGTGCCCACCTTTTTTTAATGTATACCTACAATTGTTCGTACAAATAGAAATCCTACACACAAAAATTTATTAGTAAAAAATCAATACAACTAATAATATTTATAATCAACAAAATCTCAAATAAGCTTTTAAATTTATAGGGTTTAATAATCTCCCCATTTTTTATGATGACAAATATTTCTAGTTGAGTTTTGTTCTAATGAAAATAACCTTAAATAAATTTTATTAACTTTAAAAATAGTTCTCCTTCTCAATTTGTACCTCTAATAATAGTAAGCTAGAAGAAAATATAAATTTAAGTTAAAAAAGAATTTACCAAAATTTAAAATATATTGTATTATTTTAATATTTATTTATTATTATTATTTTATGTTTATTTTATATTATTTCTTGAATTTTTTATAAAAGAGAAAGCTACATAAAAACTTCAATAACAACAACATCAAGCCTTTATCCCACTACATGGGGTGTGCTATATGAATACTTTTTCTCCATTGTGTCTTATTAAGAGTTAAGCTCTCATTTAAATCTGATAAAAAAAGGTCATTTCTAAAGTCTTTTTAGGTCCACCTCTTCCTTTCTTAACATAGGCCATATCTAACTCCTAACCAAGTCATTAGAAGGTCAACGCTTTAAGTGACCAAATCATCTAAGGCAACTCTCTCTAATCCAATCTCTCTAATAAAATCTACACAAAAATTAACATCGAAAAAATAAAATAGAACATCTAGTAACATTCAAATATAGTACAAAACTATAACTAAATACAACAACCAAATATTACTCTCACTTTTGACATCTCAAAAAAATGTGAGTGAATACAAACACAAATAATTAATGTACAATAAATAAACATGAAAAAAAAAAAGAATCTCAATATTTGGATGGTTCATGGTCCAGAAATGGAGGATGAAAGTAGCCATAAATATATGAAAATTGGTCCTGAAATCAAGCTTAATCCTCATTATGATATCACTATGATTGTTTCCAATGAAAATTCTCCTAATAAGCATGCTCATTGACTTTTAACTCCAAGCATGCAAAAAGCTTGGTCCAAGTATCTTGGCGGTAATCATAAGTGGTATAAATAGGAGGAGTGAGCTCTCCTTTTTCTTCTTCCTCATCTCTACCTCTTCCCTATAATAGTTTCCTTTTTCACTATATGTGATGTGGAAGGAATGATTGGTGATGTGAGGTGGTAGATGATTAGGTGGCCAAAGGTAGGATAACTTATACTTGTATTATAAGACATATACTTATGTGACCAAGTATAGGGTTTTACTTTTTGTAAGCCAAAGGGTGCCGATGGTGGTAACATTTTTTATAAATAAAATAATAAGAATTATTATGTTAAATTTAATTTAGGTCATAAAATGATAGGTGATAATGAAAACTAGGGGGGTAATGTTAATTCCATAACTAGTTTTTAGGATGACATTATGTTAAAGCCAATGTTGGATGACATAGGCATTCAACACAAGGCCACTCACTAAAGGTTGTTGGTCGTAAAGGAGTGAATTCCTAATGGTCATATTAACTCTAAATCTATTATAATGAGAGTTGGTGGTTATATAGTAGGAATTCTAAGTTTTATTAATAATTCAAAAAGTATTTTGGAGTGGTAAGGGGAAGCAAGTGAAATAAGGAATTATTTTGTAATATTTACAAAAGATCATAAAATTGTAATGAAAGATTTTCTTAATGTATGCATTTTAAGTTAGTAATTCAAGATTCCCTAAACTTCAAGTATGAACCTTCATATTTCTCAAACCTAAGATGTTCCATAAAACTAAGGAGTGATATTGAACCTACCATTCATGATTACCTTCTTTCAATTATTGTGTGTGTGTGTGTGTGTGAGAGAGAGAGAGAGAGAGAGAGAGAGAGAGAGAGAGAGAGAGAGAGAGAGAGAGAGAGAGAGAGAGAGAGAGAGAGAGAGAGAGAGAGAGAGAGAGAGAGAGAGAGAGAGATATTAGTAAAGAAAATTACACAAAAGAAGGAGCTTGAGAGGAGTGAGTGAAAGAGGGAACTTATGCCTATTTAATGATGTTTAGAGCTCTAATTGATCATTATTTAGTAAGAGTTATTATATTTTAGATCATCATAATGGATCTCTAATAACTATTTTGATTGAGTTAATCATACAATACAGTTAGTTATTATCCAACCATCCCAAACGGCTAGTTGAGCAAGTCAAACCATATTAATGCAATAAAGATTATAAAATGGAATCTTTTTTCCTTCAGATCATTCCAATAGTTATTTGTATATATAATTGACTAAGTCAAATCTTCCAATACAAACTAAGATCATATAATATAATCTATATGAGATGAAATGTCTATCTAAATTTTAGTATGCGGCCAATTAATTATTATGTGAAAACCACCTGTGTTATATGATAGTGGGTTTTATAATACAATGTGGATCATATAATATGATGTAAGGTCGTATAATACTATATGGGTTTTGACAATTTTCCACCAAATTTGTTTTTTCAAGTGTTCAGGGATCTCCTAATACATTCATAAATGTAAATAAATATCACAAACATATATATAATAAATCTATATAACAAGTAGAAATAACAAACACAACTCACATAAACACAAATACAAATATACACAACATAAGCACAAACATAATCAGTATTAAAAAAATAACATAACATATGGTTTAGGCTCCTAATTCTATCACTCTTAATCTAGTTTTAATTCCACTAAATCTCTCATATATATGATTCTTAGTAAGTATATCCACCAATTGAATTTCAATATCAATGAACTAAATATCAACATCACCTTTTAATACATAGTCTCTATTAAAGTGATAAAGAGTATCAATATATTTTGTGCATGAAATATAAATTATGTTCTTTGTGATGCATATGGTATTAGAATTATCACATAGAATGGGTATGATGTCCACCTATAGACCAAATTAAGAAGTTGTTACTTTAGCTAGAAGACTTGGGTAGCACAACTTCATGTAGCCATATACTTTTCCTCTACAATGAATAGGGCATTCGAATTTTATTTTTTAGTAGATAAGGAGATTAGCGAGTGTCCAACATAGTAAAAAGTTCCTAATTTTCTTTTTTATATCTTACTAGGTAAAATGGTACACTATCCTTAGGGCAGAAAATGCCTAGGTTGAGTGTCCCTATGAGATACAAAAAGATTCTTTAATTAATACCAAATATTCTTTTGGTTCATTCTAAAATGTGCACATAAATATAAACTAAACAAAATATTAGGTTGATTGATAGTGAAATACAATAAGGATCCTATCATGCATCTATAACTCTTTAGTTCTGCAAGTTTGCTACTAATGTTCATATCCAACGGAGTAGTAGGGTCCATGGAGATTTTCACACTCTTTCATCATTTCATGTCGAACTTCTTAATTAATTTCTAAATATGCTTAGTTTGACTCAAAAGGTACAATTCTTCCCTTATTTAACATTAAATCCTAGAAAATAAGTCAACTTGCTTATCATAATCCCCATGAAGAATTTTATAAACTGTCACATATCCAATCATCTCATGTTAGATAAAAGTTCTTCACATAAGGTGTCATTCAGTGATATAAATAAGTTGTAATCAAGATAGATCTACCCTGTTAATATGTTAAACATGGCTCTTTTATAAAAAGGTGATGTAATAGTCTCCTTTATAATAGAATTGTTAAATTAAAATATGTTTAGTCTATCATACCACACTTTTAGTACTTATTTTAATCCAATATAATGCCTTTCTCAATTTATAAATAATTAGGAAATATTGAGCTTTCAAACCTCGCTGGTTACTCAACATACATTTCTACCTCTTTGACTCCATTCAAAAAGATACTTTGTACATCATTTTGATAAAATTTTAAATCCTTTAAAATACACAAAAGTTAATAACAATCTTACATCTTGTACATGTGAATGCGGTTAACTTCATTTTCTAGATTACTTAGCATTAGATCTTAGATTTTCTTCAAATGTGTAAGTCATTTTTTATGGGGCCCTCTTTAGTGTATTCTTAAGTAATTAGCTTTAGTTAGCCCCAAAAGTCCAAAACCCTAGCATACTTCTCAAAGTATAACCCTAGAACCCATAAGCTAGGTAAATTGTAGCTTGACCCTTGGAAGAATCCAAGACTTTAGGAGACCATCCTCGGCCAATTAAATTCATTTGAAAGAAAGATAATATTTAAAAAATCTTATTATTAGGAGATTGAAGTAAATCCAAAGCTTAAATCTAAATGAACCCCTAACTAGACCCCTTAGGCGTGATTGAACCACTCATGGTCCAATTAACCATGGATTGGCTTAAGAACATTTTATGAATCTTAGTAAATGACCTAATCATCCTTGATAGGTAATGAATCCCACTAGGGTAACCCTAGGTTAACCTTAAACTAAAATACCCTAAGAGATCTACCATGAATTCATGTGAATTAAAGTAATTTAAATAAATATTATATTTTCTAAATCCTAGCTAATCCTCCCTTAGGTCCTAGACTAACTCCCTGAGAAGACCCAACCCATTTGGGATAGACAGTCTGATTCAAAGCATTCCATACCTTCCATAAACCCTTTAAGAGAATACTTTGTCTGCAAACCAACTAGCACCATCACAGGAGGCAGTTTTAGCCTAGGTTGTACAACTTAAATGCTTGTAATTGTGTGGTTTGGTCTCCACTACCCCTGGGAATGATTCAAGACACTTGTCTTATTCATAATGGTTAATCCTTAACCATTTTATTTGGAACTACCAAAGATGGCTGGAATCATGTCTAAATTCAATTTTTTTATATAAATAGAACTCCTTGGTGCCAAATCTCAAATTCTAATTTCAATATTAAGAAAACCCCAATATGTATATTAAATTTATAAAAACCATGAATAATTCTAGAATAATTGAAAAATATGAACTAAAGTGCAATGAACTTTTAATAAATCATAAAATCAAATAAAGTAACTTTGGACCAACTTGAGAATAAAAAATTACTTTACCTAATTTCTAAATTTAATTGACTTAAATATATAAATAATTATATTAAATTATAAAAAGCTTTAAATGAAGTCAAAATTTTAATGAACTTTAACGCCATAAAATCACAATAAATCAAAAATACTTTTAATTGACTTCAATATTCTATGGAATCAAATTTAGCTCCTCTGAAAATTGCATTAAATTTAGTTTTGATCTAATAAGAAAATAAAATAGGGTCACTTGATCATGTAAACTTTCAAAAACATCAAACTAAATCTAAACAAACTCAAAAATTTTATGAGATATTATAGAAGTAATCCCTAACATTTAAGAATTTCCTTATAATTTTCAAAATACATCTTGATAGTAATTTAAATTTCAACCATTAAATAATAAAAATAACAATATAAAATTAAAATTAATTCTAATCTTTAGTGGGATTTTCTTGATGTTGTCCCCAAGATTAGAGAATTATTTCATAACTTAAAGATATCATTTAAACCTCAGAAAACAATTAACAAATTGTAGATTTAATTAATAAATAAATAAATGTCCTTAATTATGAAATTCAATAATTATTCTAAAAGAAAATGAAAATAAAAAAATACTAAATAAAATTCTATAAACTCAAAAAATTACATCAAATAATAAACTAAATGGTTTGAAATTAATTTAAAAATAAAATTAAATTTTCTCTCATAAATCCTTAAATAAAATTTTAAAAAAGATAAATCATAAAATTAACAAATTTGTTGTTTTTTTTCTTTTGAGACATTGTGAATTGTCACTTCATCTATTTAGTGAGGTGTACAACTTGCGATGTCTAATATGTTTTGAATGATAAAGTTCATCTTAGGATGAATATTATGCATTTAAAATACCCATTAAAATCTTTTAATAAAAATTAAACACCAAGCACCTAAAATTCAAATAAAAGCTATAAATCATTAAAAACTTAACTTGAAACCATCATTTGAAAACAAAAATAAAAAAAATAAATAGTAAATAATAGAATGACACCTTTATGATCTAATAAATAATAGATGTTGGATAGAACGCTAGCCTTAGACTCTCTAGGATAGGTTATTTTCCTTTTCTGTCATTTAATTATAGTGTTTCTATTTATATGCTACTTTAAGTTTTATTTCAATCGAAAGTACTAAATCATTAATAGCAAAACTCACCCTGATTATAAAATTTGTCAAGAACTCTATTTTGAAATTTTAGTTAGATAAGAACTGACCAAAACTCAAAGCTTCACAACATTCAAAATCATTTGATTCGTAACACCAAAATCTGAATTTATAATATGTGTGTGCGTGTGTGCGTGTGTTTGATACATAGAACATGCATGCTTGATTTCACTACAGGAAAGTCAGCTATTATCGGCGGCTATTACCGGTGGTCAATATTTTTTTCCGGCGGTTTTAAACATTACCGGCGATAATTAAACCGCCGGTATAAGGAGCATAGGAAACAATTTCTGACGGCTATTTTTCGGGGTTATACATTCCGGCAGCTTTTCGATGGTTTTGGCAGCCGGTATGTTCCGACGGTTGTAGCGCCAGTAACGACCGATAATTCACCAGCGGCCTTCCGGCCGTGAAAACCATCGGTATGATCGGTGATTTTACCGACAGCTCGTTTATATTTTCGGCGCTATATTAAGCTGTATGGTATCGATGTTTTCGGCAGTATAACCACCGGCGATCGCCGGTAAATTGTCGGTCCATTCCGGTGATTTAATCATGGTTCCGCCTGTTAAAGTGAGCAGTCTGATGACGAATATTCCGGCGGCCAAACTGATGGCGCCCGACGTTCTAACCGCCAGTTGTCGCTGGTAATTTTCGGCGGCTAGTTTATATTTCCGACGGTCTCCAAAACCCGTCTGGTATCGAAGCTTTCAGGTGGCCAAATCGTCGGAAAGCCGCTGTAAACCTGTAGCATTTGAAAAAAAATTGACAGCCCCTCTATTTACTCAGATTTCCACAAACCTGCACAAAAAATATTTATCACAGCATATATTGGGCAACACACCACTATAATCAATGCACATATATGGGCAACACGCCACTATAAACCAAATAATTTCAACAATAAATATAACATATAAAGTTTAAACCAAATGTTCATTAAAGGAAATGTTTAAAGATGTTAACCTTCACATAAAAAGTTCATCAAACTCAATGTTTAAACCAAATGTTCACAAAACAAATAAAAAACTAATCATCCTCCGTCTCCTTGCTGCTTGGTGTTTCATGTGTCTGCTCTTGATCTTTCTTCTTTTAATTTTCATCTCTATAAGCTCGCAGCTCTGCCTGCATCTCATTTTATACCTTTCTCATCTCTTCTATCTCTCTCGTCAAGGCTGTAACCCTCTGGCTAACAGTTTCTTCAACTCCACTAGGATCATAAAATGCTGATGTGGATGAACTACCCTCATAAGCATAGCCTTGCGAACCCAGGCCATATACCCTCCCTCTTTGCCTTCCTCCAATAATATCTGACCATGTATGATACTCAGAAAACTGGGTTGATCTTGAAGATGATCCCTCACCAGTAAACTGACAACTTTCCCGAACTCGTACAAAATCATCCTGTAAGAATAAATCCATAAAATAAATTGATATTAAAATGACATTTTTTATATTAAATTTATATTCTCAAACTCCAAAAATTATACTCACATGAGCTTTTTTGGCCTTTTCATCAACCCACTAATGGTCAGCTTGATGTTAGCGAGTCCTCGTATGTAACTCCAGTGGGGTCGGCTCCCGGCCAAGAAACTCTTTCTGAAAATAGAGGATAGAGTTAAAATGATATACATATTTTTATTAAACTAATTAAAAGATTTTACCAGTCATCGTCTATGTTCCGTATGAGGAATAGATCCACTAGTATGAAGGGAGCTTCCTAAACCCCCGCAATCAAATGCTCTGTTCTGCTTGTTTTGCTCTCTTATTTTTATGAACTCAGGGGTCACCCAAGCTCTACTCAGATCTGCCCATATGCCCTCTCCAATCCATGATGGATGCTGCCTGGACTTTCAAATGTCCGTGAACATGTCCCTAAGACGGGTCGATCCTCTCCTCTCAAAATTATTTCTGATCCTCGTGCTATGCTCAGGAAACTTCCTAAAATCTTTCTGTAAAACAATTATAGACATAACAAATAATATTAATACAAATTAAATCAAATATTTTAATTCATGCTAAATAAATATACCTGAAATTCTCTAAACCACATATCCCTAATTTTCTTTGGGATCTTCTTCCATGATAAGTAAGGAGCATCTTATTTACTCTTTATGATGTCCCGAATCTTGTGGGTAGGTGGCCTTGAGGGATTGAAGCTGCAGGTTAATTTATTTTATCAATAATATATAATATATCAAATTACAATAAACTAAACAAAATAAGCTGAACTTACGTATCGCCCTCAGGCTCAATGTATAGACGCTTATCTGCTACAGCTGCAGGATCCCCAGTACCAACTGCTGCTGGTGTAGATGGTCCACCATGTTCTAGCTGCACCGGATATGGGTAATAATATGGCAGGGGGTAAGGAGGGTAAGGTATGGTGGATGGACCAGTTTGTGATGCTTGTGGGATGTAATATGGATAGAACGGAGCTGCATGTGCCTGATTTGGAGAGGGAAATCGAGGACTCGTTGGCGCAGGAGTGAAGTACCCAGGAAAGGGTGGTGGTACACTAACAGGAGGTGGATCTAACTGGCCCTGACCCTGCTGACTAGGGAACTATTGCTGACTCTTGGGTAGTGGTGGTGGTGGTGGTGATGGTATCACTGGTGGAACTGAACTCCGCCCCTCACTTTCATCAGGCTGTTTAAGTCTGCTAGGTCCAACACTCAACACTCAAATTTTATTTAGTTAAAATGTCATATGTGAGGACACCTTCTTCCCATAATAACTTGAGATAATCAATTAATGGTTGCAACAAAATATCAATTTTTTCTTTTGGATTTTGTGGTCCAGGTATTATAAGTGTTAAGAACATGTACAGGGTAGTCATACACAACTCTGGTGGAAGGTTATATGGTGTTAGTATAACTGGCCAACAAGAGTACGGTGAAGCTGCTTGACTATATGGGGTAAAACCATCAGAACATAATCCCAATCTTATGTTGTGTGGTTCAGCAGCAAATGAAGCATATACTCAATCAAAATGTTTCCACGCTTCAGCATCTAATGGATGAGAAAGAACACCACTATTTTCTAATTTCTCCTTATGCCATCTCATATGACCTACTGAACTCATTGATGCATAAAGCCGTTGAAGTCTTAGAATGATCGGTAAATAAAATAAATGGGAAAATAGAACATCTTTCTTTTGCCGACTTTATTTTCCCAAGTTTGGCTTAAACCGAGGTGCATTGTAGGTGTGATAATAAACTTCTGTTGCATCATCGTTGTTTTATAACATACATCCATTGATACAACAATCAAGTTTTGTGGCAGTAAGACCCAACTTGGATACTAATTTCTTCGTTCGATACAAATCTGAGGGAATTAAATTGTCCGTTGGATTTATTTCCTTGAGAAGACCAATAAAGTCATTGAAATAATCACGAGGAATATTATATTCAGTTTTGATACTCAGTATCCTCACTGTAATTAATAATTCTGAATGAGTTTTGCAACCATCCCAAATTGGTTTTTAAGCTGCATGTAGTAACTCAAAGAATTTTTTAGTTTCTACATTTAGTGACTTTTCCACATTAGCCCTTAAATTAGGACATGCTACATCAAAAATAAGTTCTTCATATGGTCTAGTCATTTAATCTTCATCATATATTTCAAAAGCTATGGATGGACCGGCATGAGTATCTCTTTGTGGCTCGTACTCGCCATGTGAGGTCCAAATCCAATAGTTTAGAACAAATCCCTTACGATATAAATCAACCTTCACATCATCGGGCTTGAGGAATGCTTGATTTTTGTGCTTCAAATATGAACATCTAAATATTTCATCGAACTTAAATAAAGGTAGTTGAGATGCAACTTGAATAAAAGTCTCAACTCCCTGTATAAATTCATCTATCAATCCTCTTCGACCCGGTAATAATCTGTTATACATCCAATATCTTTCTTCTTGGATAGTCATTTGAATGTTAAAGCGAAAGCAAATGTTTCCCTACATATAAAGTTGTGAAATCAATTATTAGAAGATATGCAGCATGAACAGGTGTATATTATTTATTTTTGAACGAGCCAAGAGAGGAGAACACTAGGACTAGTAGAACATAAGTCAATTCAAAACTAGTAAGCTGACATCCAAATAAATGAAACAAAATTAAAATTAAAAAAATACTACCATCAGAACAACCGGCAAGCGGTTTCCTCGCATGCAATGAAAAAGTAGGCAATATTAAAAAAGTGCTTAGGGCTTGCAAAAACCAAGGGTTCACCACAGCTACAAGGTCTAACGTCAACCAAAACTCCTCTGTAAATGTCACCAAATCATCCAACAAACACCTCCCAAAAACACAGCAAAGGGGAAAGGCAAGACTCAACTCCACATAACTTTCTAAAATAATAACCTAAAATAGCAGATCAAGCATATTTGGTCTTTAAGAGTAAAGCCACTAATCCCCTTGAGCATCCTAATCTCTTCAAACACAAGTAATAGCTCCTATATACATATCTCTGCAATACTTAACTTAATATTATGCACCAGTATGAATGGCAAAAATTCTGTACCATAAAGTATTACAGGTCTCACAAATATTTTATAGAATTTTTCCACAAAGTGTTGTAGGTCTCATTACATATATGCTCCTTTCGTATCCGGTCTTTAAGAGTAAAGCCACTAATCCACTTGAGCATCCTAATCTCTTCGAACACAAGTAATAGCTTATATATATATATATATATATATATATATATATATATATATATATATCTGCAATACTTAACTTAATACTATGCACCAGTATGAATGGCAAAAATTCTACACCATAAAGTATTGCAGGTCTCACCAACATTTTATAGAATTTTTCCACAAAGTGTTGTAGGTCTCATTACGTATATGCTCATTTTGTATCCGGTATTTAAGAGTAAAGCCACTAATCCACTTGAGCATCCTAATCTCTTCAAACACAAGTAATAGCTCCTACATACATATCTTTGCAATACTTAACTTAATATTATACACCAATATGAATGGCAAAAATTCTGCACCATAAAGTATTACAAGTCTCACCAACATTTTATAGAATTTTTCCGTGAAGTTGGGGACTTATCAACAAGAAGAATATTATCAACAAAAAGCCTCCATAATAGACCTACCTACTTGGCATGAATCCAAATTTATTTTGAGAAACAAGACCATCCATGTCTAGTGAGAATACCTAAAAATCAAGTTCAACTTGAACTCCCTCTCTAAACTTATCAACAAGAAGAATATCATGAGCAATAAGCAAACACCAAGGTACATCCTCTTCAAAATTTCTAGTGAGAACATCCATGAATAAAGCAAAAACAAATGACTTATTGGTATTGCAAATTTCAGACAAAATAAAACCAAACTGAAGGGAGCTCGTCAGTGGAGGGAACTCATCGGCGGTCGAAAGGCGCTTGTCGGTCGAACAATGTGCGAGATCCTCGGCCATAGGGAGCTCGTCGGCGGCTAGAGGTAGCTTGTCGGTAGTCGGATTCCGGCCCCGTTAGCCTGAGGTGTGATCGTGAGCGAGCGTGTGCAGTGAGAGCAAACTGAAGAAATGAAGAGAAAGGGCTCGTGATGGCCAATATTAGGTCAATATCCGGTGGTTTTTCAGCGATTATGGCCACCGAAAAAAATAACTTATCACCGATGATTTTCGCCGCAAGTAATAGCGACGGTAAAATATAAAATCGGCGGTCTTACCGGGGGTTACCATTGCGCCACTAATTCTGGAGGTTTTTTATTACAAACCGCCGGAGAACCACCGGTTAAATCACTGTTCTTACCGATGGCTAACAAACCGCCGGTAATACCTGAATTTCCTGTAGTGTTTTAAGTAATATTGGGCTCTTTAAACTTTAGGTTTTTCTAGGATCAAAATTCTTACTATGAAACAAAAGAATCAAATAAAAATTAACTTGAAATCACATATAAGAAAAAAAAAAGAAAGCCAATAAGGATAAATAAAAAATAAAAAAATAAAATGTTGTATTATTTAGAATTATTTTTATACTATTCACATTTGGGGTTCTTGGATTTAAAAGCTATATTATAATTTCTAATTTCTAAAATAATAATAGCTTAACCTTTCTTGATTTTAAGTAGGTTTAGCTAGATGTTGCTTTTCCAAAGAATTTTAAGCCATATTGATTTGGGTTTTCTTGAACACTTGGTGGGGTAAAGTTTATAACTCCCATTGATTTTCCTTAGACTTTGGTTTGATTTTCTAATTTATAGTACTCACCATAATCTTAAAGTCATAGTCTGATTTACTATATCAGAATCCCTCACCTCCTGGGTCTTTTATGAAAATTTGTATTGATGAAATGTAAGCCTAAATTTTAACTAAAATTTACAATTTAAACAATAAATTCAAATTTTAAAGTTTAAAGGCCAACATAAGATAATATGGTGTGCTTCTTAAGCTTTTCAAATTCTAATGCTCCATTCCCTTCTTTCTCTAACTCTTGAAAGGAGTTATTCCATGATTGAACTAATCCCAATTGAAATTCTAAAATTACATCCTTATTTAAACTTTGAAATCATAAAAATATTTACCACTACATTAATCAAAAGTCTTCTTAGGAGATCACTTCTCTTGGGAAGTAATTTATCCTAAGGGTTTTCCTTTATAGTGAACCTATATCCTAAAGTAAAATAAACCTACCTTACTCATGAGATAAGGGGAATTCTCTAAAAATGTTGATATTTTTATAAAATCCTATTTTATTTTTTAATTCATTATAGAATATGTTTTTTATTTTTTGAGATTGTATGTTATTCCATATGTTGTAATTGATTACAAAAATAAAAAATTTCAATATATAATTAATTTTCCCCATAGTCTCTTATATTCATTTAACATAGATCTAGCAAATTAAATTAAGGTTCCTTTTTTTTTCAATATCGTCCCATTCTATTATGGATCCTAAAAGCCGAGAAATTATGTTCTATCCCTATTTTCTAATAAAAGATTTTAAAATTTTTATTTTTAAAATCCTACTATGGTCAGTATGGATAGTGGATATAGGGTGACCCATCTTTATTTTTATTCACATAGCAAATAAATTAAATTTAGAGAAATAATCACCCATTTAAGCTAAAAATCTAACCCAAGTAAACCTATTATAATCATTCACCATCACAAAATTATAGGACTTCCCTCCTAAACTAGTGGTACTAATAGGTATAAATAAATCCATACATATTATCTCTAGTATACTATAAGTAAGTACATCCTTGATAAACTGAAAGGATGACCTGACGTATTTTTTTTAACTAGCATGCATCACTTTATAACTAGCATGCATCACATAAATGATCATTATTGAATTTTAATTTTAGTACCCCTTTAACCAACTTTATATGTGTGATTCTCTTAAGGGTGTTCATGCTAGTGTGACAGACTTCTATGCCACAATAAAGATCCTTCTATTGTTTATTTCAAACAATCAATAAACTTTCTTAGACATACACATAGTAAATAGATTGAGTATATGAATATTATTCATATATACACCTTCTAAAATAATATTTTTCACAAAGAAAGCAAATATTTATCAAAAATAAAGTTTAAATCAAATCTCTAATCACACAATTAAATGATGCTCAATAATATACATCAATTGTTCTTCTCATAGGGACTTTTCAATGACAAAAGAATTTACCTTACTTATAGTACATAATCTTATTACTTTCCATGTGGTATTGTCACCAAGGGTCACCTTTCCACTACTCTTTAACTTGAGGGTAGTTAATTTTTCTCTTATGTCATCCTATATGATATGGGCAACCAATATTTGGGTTTCACATTCTCTCACTAGTTCTATTTTGAAGGCATACATATACAAGTATACTAAGATGTTATCTTAGGAATCTATATTTTCTTGGGTCCCTTCAATGCTATATGTTCCATGTATGCTATGATAAATGCAAATCAATTTTGGTCTCTATTTATAAAAAATGATAATGTGTAACCTATTATAATCCAGGATCCCTAGCTTGTAATTTTGATTATAACAAACATTATTGATTTAACTTTTTACTTCTCCTAGCATATATTGGATATTATTTCTATGTGTGTACTAACATTTTAGGTGCATCATACATCGCTCAAGGTTGATCAAGACTCAAATTTGAGTAGTATAGGATGTCTTTGAAAATAGTTTATATTTTTCATTTTCCTTTATTTTTTTATTTCTTGAATTTGGCCATATAAGGGTGTATGCTAAATTTGTGACCATGTATACACATGGGAGTATGAAAAATTGAGTTGAAATTTTTTTGAACTAATCATACCGTACGATTATGATCGTACAATACAATCAGTTATACGATAAAATAAGATTAATGGCTAATTGTGTCATTAGTTCTAGTGAATTAATTATAATGTATGATATATATCATACTGTATGATTTGTTTCCCTCAGTAAAACCTAGCTGCCAGATAATTTAAGTATATTTAAAATTATATTTGAACTAATCATATTATATGATTGTAATCATATTGTATGTTTTTTGAAATCTTACTTAAATTATCCCCCATGATTAGTCAATTAAATCAAGGTTTCATAAATATGGCTAATTACATCATACGATTGATAGAGACAAAATATGGTCATCTCATAGATTCTACTAGATGAAAACCTTGATTTTTGAACTAATCATATAGTACGATGTCCATTCTACTATAAGAATGCTTGATATTTGAACTAAACATCTTGTACGATGTTAATCATTCCAAACAATTAATAGAGATGATTTCCAATCATCCCAGTAATCATTCTATATGAATCACATGAAATTGAACTAATCGTATGGTATGAACTTACGATCATACTGTATGATAAGTATGCAGAATTTAAATAGTTTGTCAAATAACTAATCAATCATACTGGACTAATATCTATTTTTGAACTAATCGCGTTGTATGAACTCAGATTGTATTGTACGAACAATGATGTCCAAATTAAAAATTTAGGATTTTTTGAAGCCTTGTACTTAAGCTACTCAATGAAGTCTCAAGTAAAACATTTTGGTTGTTGAAGGAACTCTAAGGGATAATTCTTGAGAGAGCTTTGGGCTTAGAGAGGAAAAAGGTGAGTTTGTGCACAAGGAGAAGTGTGAGAGGTGTTCACATGGTTAGTCCAGGCAAGCTTGCATCTTGCTTCCTCTAGTAGCCTTGGTGAGTTCTTGGAGTTGCTCTTGGGAGAAAAGCGTTAAAGTCAGGGTCTAGGGTTCTCTGCCTTCACCAGGACGGTGAAAAAGGATTGATAGTTCTCTTCCCTCACCAGGAGGGTGAGAAAGATTTCATGGGTTCTCTGCCTTCACTAGGAGGGTGAAAATGGATTGAAGGCTCTTTTCTATCACCAAGAGGGTGAAGAAAGATTTTGTGGGTACTCTGCCTTCACCAAGAGGGTGAAAAAGGATTAAAGATTCATTGCCATCATCAAGAGAGTGACATAGCTTTCGATTCTCTATCACACCAGGTTTGGTGAAAGTGATTTTTGTAAGGACTTCTCAGCCTTGCTTTGAGGGAAAAAGGAGAGTCACTATAGTGTTAGAGTAATACCTAGAGAGGAGAACTTCAGAGAGTGGATGCAGTCAAGGTTGACCAAACCACTATAAAATTTTTGGTTTGCTCTTTCTGATTTTCCTTTTATGCATTTTTAGTTTCCACACTTTAAATTTCCTACGTGAATTTTATTTCTCATTGCAAGCTGCAGATAGTTTAATCTATGTTAGCAAGAACTTCATATTATGCTCAATTTATTTATGCTTCAAAATTAAATAAAAAAAATTATTATCAAGTTTTAAATTACTTCTTCTTATGTTAGTTACTCATCTAAATTTTTTTTAGTTGTTATCTTGCATAAAATAAAAAGAAGAGTTTTTATTGTAGTATTTTTTAAAGTACCAATTGAACCATCCCCCCTCTTGGTGTGCTTAGGGATAGTTCAACGAGGTCATACAACCTCCTCGAACTTTTAAGTGGTATCAGAGTGGGTTTTGGAATTCATGATTTTCAAATCCCCAAGTAAAGATCTTATGGCTCATTTTGGTAATAGAAATAATGTGGAATGTTATTCTATAACCTATCCTCTATTGGAAAATATTCCTTTTAATTTTTAGAAAATTTTCATGTCTATATTTTTGCAATCTATTAATTTTAAATTTTGGCATATGATTCAAACTAGTTATTCACTTCCATCTTGAATAATTAATAGAGTCAAAACTGATGTCTCATTTACTGAATGGAATCATGAGGATAGAGTGCTTGCTCAATTAAATGCAAAATATTTGAATTATTTTTTTGTGTTTTGAAATATGAAGATTATATAAGAGTGTCTACATGTACTACGGGAAAGGAAAATTGGGATAAACTGTGCATCACATATGAGGGAACTAATGAAGTCAAATAGTCTAGGTTGAACATTCTACTATATGACTATGAACTATTACATATGAAACCTAATGCTATATCTGAAATGTATACTAGATTCACTCAGATAGTGACAACCATACATGCATTAGGTAAAAATTTTTCAAATTCCAAAAAGGCTAATAAGATTTTATGTTGCCTACCTAGTGCTTATGAAGCTAAGGTCACCACAATTTTTGAATCTAAAGATTTAAATGTGTATTCGATAGATAACTTGCTTGGCTCGCTCATTGCCTATGAGTAAGGCATGAGTTAAAGATTACTTGATGTAAGTGACAAGGAAAAGGAAAAGACTATGGCCTTGAAAGCCAATAACTCAGACAGCGAGCTCTATAGCTGAGGAGGATGATAACATTATATTGATGACCAATCAGCTTAAAATTTTCTTGAAACAAAAGCAGAGGCGCCATAAAAAATAATGGAGCAAAGGTAAGAATAATAAAAATTTTAAAGCATCATCTGACATAATTTGATTTGAATGCAGGAAACCAGGCCACCTATGAACTAAATGCCCCAACCCAAAAACTCACCCAATCAAAGAGAAGAGTGTAGAGAAGGAAAAGTTCAAAAAGGGGAAGCAATGGCCACAAAGTATTTTGGGCTAACTCCGCGTCAGAGTCATCTAAACAAAAAGTAGAGGAGGAGGTAACAAATCTATCTCATGGCTAATGATAATATTGATCACACGGATCAAGATGTGGTATGTCAGCTATCTTATGATGAACTTCTTATCATATCTGAAAAAATTCATGATTTATATAGAAAGCTCAAAAAGATGTATGCTATTAAACACTAATTTTTCTACTTTACAAAAAGAGCATAATTATCTGATAGTTCAACATTCTGATTTAGATAGTAATCACACGTCTTTACTTGATGAGTTTGACGCTTTGAATTTCATTCACTTTACTTTTCCATCATAATTCATATAGAAGTTTATAGTTTACCAATGCACATTTCAGAACATTTCTTAAACTAATTCAATGCAATATTAACATATGAAATTCAATTCTTATAATGCATATGTCCGAATGTCTGCTTATATCACCACTTTCACTTATGTCACCCTTTAGCTCCCACTCCTGCATATAGCAATTAGGGATAGAATCTCTCCCACATTTACATCAGGCAGATGGGACAAGAAGAGTATATTTAGGGTTCTTGTAACATAACATAGAGTGTACTTTTCCACCTTTTAGAATAGAATATCTCCAATTCTATGTAATATAAATTGCAATAAAATGTATTAATAATTAAATTAGACATTTAATGCAATATTAAAATGATATAGGAATTGCATGTGAAATGCCATATTGCTTATAAAACATAATATTATGAAAACATTCCCTTTTTGATTTCTAACATTAGACGAACATTCACATGAATAATTCAAGCTTTTCTTATAACTACTGCATTTACCAGAAATACCTCAATTCGATAATATACTTAGAAATTCATGTAGAAAAAATAACCATTGAAAACTCAATTTCAAATAGCCAAAATATTCTTAATAAGAAGTATAATAACATATTATAAATCATATAGTGAAAACTTCATAAAATCCAAGAAAAACATATTTTCATTCATATATATCTATAAACTTACTAGAATTGAAATCATAAATAGGGGTTTAGGAGTTTACCTTGAGCTCTACAATATCCCAAACTAGCTCGATGGATGAATCCAAAAATTTGGCCTCTTAATCTCTCTCTTCCTTTCTCTTTCCTCTTTTCCTTTTCCTTCTCCTCTCTTTTTCTTCAACAAGGCTAGGTGAAAATAAGTTTTGGTAACTGATTTTAGATATTTCAATATTTTAAGTCCACTATTTTGATCTAGTATCATGGCACTCACTTTCCTAACGCTGCTGTGTTCCCAAAGAATCTTCCACATTCTCCCAAAAAATTCTCAATAAGACCTAATGCAATAGTGGTGCTTCTCCAGTGCTATAGTGCATGCTTAACTCTATTTCTTTATTCAAAAACTTGATAGCTCAAAACTTAGGAGCCATCAACCCTGGTGTCGCTGCGTCCACAAAATAATTTCCAAATTTTGGATTTTCTCTTCTTAGACCCCAAACTTGGTTACTTATAACCCCAATAAGACTTTTAATATTCATAAATAGTAATTAACTTAAAATTAATGATCATTAATAAAAAAATACTTGAATTTTAGATGTCAAATATTATAATCATATTGTATGATAAACATCATACAATCTGAAATAATAGAGAGCATGTTTAGAAAAGCTTCATTTAGACATGATGATCTAGTTCCATAAGTTGTCATAGTTATTTAGATTGTACTATACAATCTTGGATTAGATTGAATGATCTTCCAGTCAAATTAATTATATCAGGATTTTTAGGGTTTGAATAGGAGATTAATATATACTTTTTTATATTCTTTTGAGACTTGAGAGAGAGGGAACATCTTAGGCTTTCTTGGGAGAGACTAAGGAGGTTGAGAGAGAGCTTTTGGGAGAGTCTTACTCTATTGTGTGAGGGAGAGAAGGAGAGAGAGAAAGAGGAGAGATTGTGAGGGATCTCTTGAGAGGGTATTCAAGAGATTAGGTTTTCACAAGGTTGTTCATCCTGCTATGTATTCTTTTTCTTCAATTCTGATAAAGTGAAGGCTCTTGGGTGCAAGAGCTCAAGAGAGTCTTTGGTGAAGACTATTGTGCTAGTTAGAGGCTAATGGTGAGGCATATCTGCCATGCTATATGTAGAAGAAGGGTATCTTCTCAAGAAGAGAAGGGAGTAAGAGGGGTTTTCAGCCCCTATGAAGGAGGAAAGATTATACGCCTTATTAGGAGTAGAAGGAAAGGTTAGTGGAATACCTGGGGAGTGGACGTAGGTCAGGTTAACCAAACCACTGTAAAATATTTGGTTTGCTTTCTCTTTTTTCTATATTATTTTACTTCTTGCATATTTTATTTATTTGCTTAGACCGTGTTTTTGTTGCAAGCATTCTTCATTTCAAAATAAAAAATAAATAAATAAAATAAATTTTTTATTTTAACTTTTTTAGCACTCAAATTAAAAATTTCTTTTGAATCTATTTTATTAAGTTTTCTTGATTTCAAGTGCATTGACATTAAAAATTAAATATTAAATATTATAAAGAAATCATTCAAGTTATTTCCACTATGAATTATCATCATTTTTTTGAAAAAAAATATATTTTAATGAGCTAGATTACTCCTCCTCTTGGATGTGCCTAATCACTTACATTTGATATCAAAGCAGAGTTCTCATTTATTTGATTTTAATATTTAAGTAGATCCAAACATAGTATAGTTTGGCATCAAAACACATCAAAGGGTATTCCATTACCTATCTATAACTTTTTTGATAATATTCCTTCGACTTCTGAAAAATCAAAATGCCTGCTTTTATACAGTCAATTGATTATTTTATGTGAAACTTTAAACAAGTAGGATACACACCCCCACATAAAATAAAAAAATTGGTGTTAAAATTGAACTACATTCTACTAATTAGAATTTTGATGAACATGAATTAGCTCAATTGAATGCTAAATGTATGAATTACTCTTTTTTTTCTTTTAAGTCTGAAGGTTATATGCATGTATCCACACGTACAGTCATATATGAGGGAATAAATAAAGTTAAGTAATTTAGATTAAATATTTTACTTCATGATTATGAAATGTTTAGCATGTAATTTGGAGAAATCATTACTAACAGGTATACTCATTTTATAAAGATGATTATCTTTTTGTATACATTGGGAAAAAGAAATTATCAATGATGGGAAAGTAAGATTATAAGATGTCTACCTGAGTCTTGAGAAACCAAGGTGATATCAATCTTAGAATATAAGGATTCAACTACTTATTCCATTAATAATCTTCTTGGATCACTAATAACTTATGAGCAAAAAATTAGTCATAGAAATGTTAATACTAGAGACATGCAAAAGGAGAAAATAATTGCCTTGAAGGCCAATGATTCAAATAGTAACAACATTGAAGGAGGCAAAGAGAACGAAATAGCCTTCATGATTATGAAATTCAAGAACTTTGTTAAGAAAAAGTAAAGGAGGCATACCAACAACTGGAAAAAAGGAAAAAAGTTAAATAAGATTTTCACTCTCCCTATTTATTTTGAATATAAAAAGCCAGGCCACATAAGGCTAGATTGCCCCAATCTAAAGCTTAGTCATCAAAAGAAAAAGCTGAGGAAAAAATTGATAATAAAACAATGAAAGAAAGCTTTAGAGAGCCTTTTGGGAAAACTTGATTCTGAGATATTTGAGACAATAGCAGAGGAATAAATCACCAACTTGTGCTTAATGGCTAAAGGCAATTCATGATATAGATAGTGATCGGATGCGCCTCCATAAGGGTTCCAAGGAAGACCTGTGGTACCTAGATAGCAGATGCTCTATCCATATGACTAAAGATGTAAGGAAATTCATCACTCTAGATTCCAAGAGTGTAAGAAAAGTTACCCTGGGAGATAACACTATGAGAAAGGTAATTGGAACTAGAATAATAGGTAAAACTAATGGCTTTACTATTGAAAAACCTATTTTGCATGGCTTTAAAGTGAATAATGTCTACATGATTGACTTAGAAACTTTAAATAAGTCTAGCAAAGTGCACTTTATAAAGACCATTAAAGATGAGGCTTGGCTATGTCATAGGAGTCAATGTCATATGAGCATGGGGACATTAAAAAAGATCACTCACTGAGACCTAGTTAGAGGAGTGGCAAAATTAGAATTCACTAAGGAGCATCTTTGTGATGCATGTTAGCTAGGAAAATAGGTTAATTCCTCTTTTTACTCAATCAAGGAGATTAGCACTAATAGACCACTTGAGATTTTGCATATGGACCTATTTGGACCTGTCAGCACCATAAGTTTAGGAGAAAAAATTAAGGTTTGTTATTGTAGATGACTACACTAGTTTCACTTAAGTTAAGTATTAGCTAATAAAACATGATTCATTAGAGATGTTTAGGATATTCTAAACTTGGATTCGTAGAAATTATTAGGAAGCACCATTTCCACCATCTACAGTGGCCATGGAGGAGAGTTTTTGAATGATAGGTTTGAATCCTTTTATCAAGCAGTAAGGATAGATTAAAATTTTGATGCACCTAGAATACCCTAGAAGAATGGAATAGTAGAGAGAGATGAAAAATAAAACTTTAGTTGAGGCTACTAGAGCTACATTAAATGAATATAGATTACTATTAAGTGTAAAATTTATATTGTTTGTTATCTTTAAATTCAATTAAAACATGTTATTTTAGTTGTGTTTGTCAGGAAATGCTTAAGAAAGTCAAAAATTTATAAGTATTGAACCAGCACCGTAGCGCTCACAGATTCTGTGCCATGGCATAGTTATCTATAATGTTACATTGCCTAATTTAGATATTACAGTGCTAGCTACTTGATAATTTAAGTAAAATTAGCATCATGGTTGAGCCAAGGTCAGCATCGCAATGCTATATAGTGCCACAACATCAAAAATCTACATTGCATCATCTGAGTCCCATGAATTTGAATGCTAAAGTGCTGATCATCATAATGTCGAAGCACCAGATTACACATTCAAGCATCGTAGTCCTCAACTTTTCCAATGTTATGAAGGAGCAGTTGGTGAAAGATGGAGCCACATTTATTCAGCTAACAGATGTGCCGAATCAGTATAGCGCCACAACGAAGCAAGTATAACAATACTGAAATGATAGTTTATTTAATAATGGTATAGCGCCACCATTTTAAGCACTACAGTGCATGAGGCCATTCCTACATGTATTATAAGTAGTTTTTTAGTTCTTTTATTTAGAAGTTCTATTATTTTCAATAGAGTCTTGTAATACTAAGTGTAGTTCTTTAATGCCCCTTTAGAGTAAAGTCTAACGAAGGCTAAGAAAGCACAAGATACTTTCATTGGAGATCTTAACTTATCTTGTGTAAGAAATCCTATCATTGAAGGGGGAAGGAGTCAATTATACTATCCTGATAAAGTTTTTCCTTATTAATTCTCTTGTATGTTTTCTTTTATAAGTTAAATGAAAATGAGTTGCTTTCAAATTTACCTATATCTAGCTAATTTTTAAATTTTAGGGTAATCATGTAAACACAATGGAAATACTAATATAGACTCTCATGCATTGAATAAAATTATGGATGTTTTCAATATCTCCTGTTCTTCATTTAATACATATAATGGCCATTTATTTAGTTAATATTTAGTGTATATGTTACCTCAACGGAGGAACATTGAAACAAATAAGAATATTGGAATGGAATGTTAGCATACCTAGACATAAGATGTTTAACCTTCTAGGTTCTATGGAGACATTAAAATTATAAGATTGTTTTGAATCATCCTTTTCACTCCTACAACCTTGACAAAGATCTAGGTATGCATATTCGTTGATCCACATCAATAGTTAAGAGTCTCATTAGGAAAATATTATTGTTTATAAGCATTAGTCCAAAAATGTATTTTATATATTGGTATCGCCTCTTCTATTTGCATTTTCTATAAGTGGAAGAAACATAAAATACTTTATTCTTATTTAGTAGGATATATTTTACATTTGTAGTAAACAGTACTAGTTGATTGCAATTTAGCAGAACACTTTCTCATGGGATCGACACTCGCTCAATCACTTTATTAGTTGATTTCCATGTATACTTTTGTATCTAGTGGGTAATTTCAATATCAAAGAAAACCTAAGTATTATTTGACCCAATGACATTTTATTTTATACATGTAATTAACTATTCATGTGCCTACAATCCCACCAACCATTAATTACCCAAATATTTTTGGGCTAAGGTAGTAAGCACAACTTGTTATGCCTTGAATAGGGTAAATATCAAATCCAAATTGAATAAGATTCTTTATGAGCATTTGAAGTGTAGAACACTAAACTTTTCTCATTTACACATTTTTGGATGTAAATGTTATGTGTTACATAATGGAAAATCTAATTTAGAAAAAAATTGATGCAAAGTCTAATGAGGTTGTGATTTTGGGATAATCGATAGTAGGAAAAGCCTATATGGTCTTTAATAAAAGAATGTTTGTAGTAGAAGAATCAACCCATATAGTATTTAATGAGACCTATAGAGATACGCCATCTAGAGAAGAAGAAGAATGGGGAGTCATTATTATTGGTATTGAAAACATAGGCTTAAAAATAGAGAAGAGACATAAGAATCCTTTCCTAGAGAGTAGAGTATGCGTCTTGCTACCCTAGGGAACTGATTATAAAAGACCTATCCAAAGGAGTTAGGACTAGACATGAACTTAGGAGGAAAGAAGTTAATCACACTAACTTTATTTTAATGGTAGAGCCCGTAAGTGTAGAGAAAGCCATGAAAGACGAATATTAAATTATAACAATGCAAGAGAAGCTAAATTAATTTATAAAAAATGATGTGTGAGAGTTAGTGGCTAGGCTCACTGATCAGAGTGTTGTAGGAACAAAATGGGTATTCAAGAATATATTGAAAAATTCTAGATTAGTTGTAAGGAATATGGTTAGGTTAGTTGCAAAGGGCTATAATCTAATGGAGAGGATACACTTTGAGGAAACCTTTGCACCGGTAGATAGGTTAGAATCCATCAGAGTACTATTAGAATTTTCATGTTCTAAAAGATTAAAATTATACCAGATGGATGCTAAGAGTACTTTTTTAAATGGGATTATAAATGAAGTATATATGGAGCAACCCTAGGATTTGAGAATTTAGCATTTCCTAATCATGTGTATGAACTCATAAAGGCACTATAAGGATTGAAACATGCACCTAGAGCATGGTATGATAAGCATAGTACCTTTCTCTTAAAGAAATCTTTTATTAAGGGTATGATAGATGCCACGTTATTTATTAAAAGAGTTGAAGATAATATAATAAGTGTTTAGATTTATGTGGATGGCATTCTCATTGGATCCACCAATGGTAAATTATGTAAGGAGTTTTCATCCAAAATGTGTAGAGAGTTTAAAATGAGTACGATGGTAAGTTGACATATTTCTAGGATTTAATGTCAAACAAAGAGAAGATGGGACCTTCCTTGTACAAACAAAGAATATAAAGGAAATCATAAAAAAAAATTGATATGGAAGGATGCACATATATGAACTGAAAGTTCATTAGGGTTGTTAAGCCCTTATGAACTAGTCCCGAGGCTAACCAAGAGGGGGGGGGGGGGGGGGGGGGGGGGGGGGGGTGAATTGGCTATTTTAAAAATTCTTGAACAAAAAGAAAAAAAACTTTTTAAATCTTTTTGAATATTTTAAACACAAACAGTTTAAGTGGAGGTAGATAACAAAATCAGAGATTTTTAGTATAGAACAAATCAAAGAAATATGTGGAAATTAAAGTGTAGAAAAGTAAATGAAAAGAGCACACTAAATTTATAGTGGTTCGGTCAACTTGACCTACATCCACTACCTGAAGCCTCCACTCCAGGTATTACACTAAAACTATAGTGACTCTCCTTTTGCTCCCACAATAAGGTGGAGAAGCCCTTATAAAATTTTTTCACCGACACCGGTGAGACAGAGAACCTAGATTCCTTTTGATTCCTCCTGAAGCAGGCAGAGAACCTCAACTCCTTTTGCTTTCTCCTATAAAGCAGGCAGAGAACCCCAACTCCTTTTGCTTCCTCTTGAAGCAGGCAGAGAACCTCAACTCCTTTTTCTTTCTCCTAAAGCAGGCAGAGAACCTTGATCTCATGCTGATGAAGACCTCCCTAGAGCCACCAAGGAGCCAAGGAAGATGATTGGAGAAGATGACTTGAATCCTTTCTTGGAGCAATCTTTGTGAACCCCTTACAAACTCCCCCTCACAAGATTCTCTCTCTCTCTCTCTCCCACTCTCCTTCTCCCTCTCTAAGCTCTTTTTGGTCAGGATAATAGCCAAAAGTGTTTTTACATCAACTCTGAAAGATCTTAAATAGAAGGGCTCAAAAAGTGCCGTAAATTTCAACTTGCCGTCAAAGATCATCCAGGATGATCTATCGATCATCCTGTACGATTAGTATAAAACACAACCTTTAAGGCAGGACGATTACCATTGTTTAGATGATCAAAAGAAATAATTTCAACATATCATCCAAGATGATTACACGATCATCTGGGATGATTAGTTCAATTTGAGTGGCAATCGACAAATCATCCAGGCAAATGTTCAGGACATCCAGGATGATAGCCTAGATGATCAAAAGAAAATAAGGTTTTTTGTCTGGGATGATTAAACAATCATCTGGGATGATCAAACAATCATCCGGGAAGATCCGTTCATTTTGAGTAAAATTTGACAAATCGTCCCACCAATAGTTTGGGACATCCAAGATGATATCCTGGATGATTAGAAGAAAATCATGATTTTCATCATGGAATATTGGAGATCATCCCACAAAATATAAAGGATCATCCGAGATGATCAGGATGATCGTCCTGTACGATGTGATTGATCAATTTAACCATAATTAGTCTCCTAATCAAGGGATCATTTTAGGCATGATTGTAATGAATCATCCAGGACGATCAGGATCATCCTGTACTATTAGTTTAAAATATACAAAATAAAATATTGCCTAAAATATGATTGGTGACTGATTTCTAAATTTAAACATATCGTCTACGACAATGGGAGGATCATCCAAGGTGATCTGCCTTATCAATTTTACTTAACCCAGATGCCCTAATTAGGATTTCTATTTTTAACTGATCATCTAGGATGATTTTTGATCATCCTGTACGATATGATCAAAAACTAAAAAACTCCCTGACTTACCAAAATTCTCCCCTAAGTTTGTGTGTGCAAGGTTACTTAGCATCAGGATCCACCTTATTACATTTGACTCAAGAATAGAAAAGAAACTATTGAAATTTAAAATTATAGACTGACTCAGTCCTAATCTATCCAATCTTGAGCTGGCTTGAATTGCAATTGATCTTACAGACCTAAAAAGTTAGTAGGCAGGGTAACTAAAATAGATGTGCAGTAGTGACAGGAATGTTTGTTATCATCAAAATTATAATGCTTGAATCCAGATTTGTAACATGAATACACCCATAATCTAGGCTAACCTATTAGATAAGGATCCAGATGGAAAGTCAGTTGATTAAAAGAAGTGTAGAGGAATAATAGGTTCATTATTATAGTTGACTACAAGCTGATCTGACATTATATTTTGTATTTGCCTATGCGTCAGGTTTTAGGCTGACCTAAGGCATCATATAACTATAGTTAAGAGAATCCAAAGATATTTTAGAGACATTACAAATTTTAGAATCTAGTTTATTAGGATAGCTTGGATACTCATATTCAAATTTCATAGGACGTAAAGTAGATAGAAAGAGCACTTCAGGAACTTGCTAATTCATAGGATAATTCTTAGTCTCTTGGTCAAGTAGGAAGCATAACATACTAGCTCTATCCACTACAAAAGTAGAGTATATTATATTAAGAAGTAATGCTACACAAGTCCTATGGGTGAAGCAACAACAATTTGATTTTGGATTAATAATGTGTGATAATACAAGTGTAATATACATCACTAGAAATCCCATACAATAGTTACTCACCAAGTACATAGATATAAGACATCACTTCAATAGGGGTCTTGTATCAAAAGGAGATATTGATATTCAATTAATTGATAATGAAAATGAGCTAGCTGACATCATTACCAAACCTTTACATTTCAATAGATTCAATGCACTTATGATAAAATTAGTCATCATAAATTTAAGAGCTTAGATTATTTTAAAGGATGTTGAATTGTATAAAATGAGTTGACAAATTGCTTTACATATTTGTTTTATTTATTACTATTATTATTATTGTGGTTTGTATGTGCATGCATTATGTGGTAGTAGTTATCATGTGTGTTATTTACATCAGTGTGATTAAGATCTTTTCTTGCATGTAACCATAGACCCTGATCATTAAGAAAAAAAAACTTTGGTCACTTTATACTTTATAAACCACTTCATACTGTATGATATATGTTAACAAGAATTACTCCCAAAGTCTAAAAATTATAAAACAAAATAGATATTATGATTGATCATACTATACAAACCCCATTCATATTATATGAACTTTGGTGGAATAAGATATTTTAATGATCATAATTACAATATTAACTATTTGGTATGATGCATTATTATAAATCATATAGTAGGAACACCTCATTATACTATATGATTTGACTTTGTCAAAGATTCAGACACATGTATGAAAAATGATCTAAAGCTAAAAATTGTACTGTACAATGTTAATAAAAAAATTTGATTCGATTCATCTTTATATAAAAATGATGGGATGATTTGTTGTACTGATTGTACTCTATGAACTCCCTTCGTACTGTATAATCGACCTGTGACTATAATAAGGGAGGCTATTTTTCATTCCAAATCACTCCAAGCCTTCAAACCTCTAGTCCTACAATTAAGTAGAGACACTAGATGGCCATTAAGAGAGAGAATGGTCTCTAGCTCCAAACCCTGGAGGGATACTAGATTCATAAGTAATGAGGATGTAGAAGATTAATAACATTACAAGGAATCATACATATAGAATCTAAAGTCTTATATTAGGAATGTCTTAGCTTTTAGATACTTGATTTATTTGATGCTTCCACCCTTCAATTTGTTATCATTTTAGCTTTCCCTTAAAATGCTGGACTCTTGCTTGAATTCCTTACAAACTTTAGAATTAGTAGCAATAGGTTATATATGCAATTTATGGTATGTCAATGCTAAGATGTAATTACCAGGTAAGATCTCCATGAGTACCTACACATTTTAAATATTGGTTCCAAACATCATAATATCTCTATATGTCTTTACTATAACTGGTCAAATGTCAACAGGACACTTAGAACTTTCCATTACCCTAGAACTAGCCTCTAATAAGCACAATGGTGTTGAATGCATGTATCATCCAACACGTACTTTGATATACTATTATCCCAAAGCTGGTGATAGTGTCAATATTACCCCTCTTCTCTAAGTTGTAACTTATTTCTACATGACTGGAATGGAATTTAACACTGCTAATATGATCTCCCTGTATATTGAGAATCTAACCTCAATTAAGAGCCCTAGAGCTTGTCGAAAGAAAAATCTTGCTTGAGGATATATCATTGCTTATATATTATAGTGCAAATACAATATTAACATATTAAGAAGTGCAATAAAGAATGTGAAGATCTCTATTACCAGCACTAGGAGGATCATAGTGGTTCTAAGAGCAATTTTCAATTGGTTTAAAAATAATCAACTGGCTTAAAAAGTATCATAAAAAATATTATTTTCTTTAAAAATAATAAACAAAAAATGCATGGCTTTCCTTAAAGCTACCATTTTAAATAATATTCAACCTAATCCCAAAGTCAATAAAAGCCCCAAAATGGCACTCGTATGTATAGCCTAGTGAGTAAGCATGTTAGATTTACCTTTTTGCAAATCCACTTGGAGTTAGCTAACCAAAAAATTTTGCATAAGCTTTATATCCACACATTGTCGGGCGACCCTTTCTTCAATGGAGGGATTATAATTCCAATTCTTAATAATAACTTCTACCCTACCTTACTATTGCATAGAGACTTGGAGTCATGGATTCAAATATATTTAGGTGGGTTTAGATGGATGTCCTTTCCAGGCAGGATAATAAGTCCATATTAAGGCTGTTTAGGTCCCTACTGAAATTTAAGTTTTAAGTCCTCTTTTCATCTTACATTAATTAGTTCAAGGGTGTTAATACTGAGAGTTTAATACATCATATGTATATTTAGGATGAGAAGCTAGCATTATGAGTATATCACTACATGCCTTATCATTGGGTGAGATCTCCATTTTTAGGAGTCTATAAATCCCACTTATCTACATCACATTGATGATGTCTTTTTCTTCTCTCTCTTACAAGCTTTATGTGTGATTTCCCTTCTCTTCCCTTTTCTTTCTTTCTCTTCTCTTAATTTCTTTTCATCAAACCAATCAAATAATTGCATGACAGTTATGTGTGTTGAATAGCTCATTGAGCTTATCTCCTTAAGATTAGAACAACCTAAGAATTCCCACTATGCACCAAACTAAGAAGAGAATAAAATAATATCCCTAATCAAGAGTTTCCTTAGATTGAGGCCTAAGATGCAATTAACCACAGGAGCTTGCGCTCATGGAAAATTGACACCCTCATCAAACAAACCTCATTAAAGCTGATATATAGAATGAGTGAAATACCATCAATCTTGAATCATATATATCATTATTCATCGAGATGTGTAGGCAAAAGCTACTATTTTCCTTGGGTGATTATATGTATGATTCAATATGTTATTCCATTGGCTTGCTTGTGTAGACTGTAAAGCTCTATGACTATTTTATCTTACGTGATAGTGGGATAGTACCCTTTGCATTCTAACTCCCACGAGCAATCCTTTTGGAGACCAACATTGGCAAGATTGAAACTCTATTCATTTCTATAATATTTATAGGACTCATAAAATTTTCTTTTTAGCTTTACTTGAGCTTATTGTTGATGCTTCCAAATTTTTTATTATGTCAAAGATAACTAGGTTTTGATCTTTATTATGCTAGCACTAATAAAAAAATTTGGTTATTTTGGAATGAATCTATTAGTTTATCTATTATTGGAGATTTTGATTGGGTTTTGTACTATAATTTTTTTATTTATAATGTTTTTGTTATGGGTTTTATAGTGTATGAGCTATTCTAAAGTAGTATATCTCCTTTGTGTCAAAAGTTGCATGATTTAGTTAATAGTTATGATTGCCCTTAGTTTGTTGGTGGCGATTTCAATATCATTTCAACTATTTCTAAGAAGATTAGGAGGTGCCCCTCCTAATTTATCTGTTATGGATGATTTCAATAATATGATTCTTGTATGTGATTTAAATCATATTTGCTTTATAGGTCCTACTTTTACTTGGTCTAATTATAGAATTTGGGAAAGATTGGATAGGATCCTTTCAACAATGATTGGTTAGCCCTCTTCCCTAATACTTCTGTGGAACACCTCAGTAGGACTACTTCTAACCATGTTCCCTACTTTCAACAATTAAACTTATTAATTTTAATGGTTACATTACTTTCTATTTTCAAAATATGTGGCTTCAATCTCTAGATTTCTTTACTATTATTAAGAATAATTGGATTGCTCCTATGCACTACTCTGAGAGTTCTAATGCTCTTATCTATTATGCTTAGCTTTAAAGATAAAAAATCTTAAATAGATCCTTAGATGGAGGAATAAAAATGTGTTTAGTAATATCTTTGAAAACATTTTAAAAGCTGAGGAGGAGGTCATTTAGCTTGAGAATAATTATGCCTATTATAAATGTAATGAGAATAAAAAAGTTTTGATTAATGTTAAAATAATATTACTAGTCATCAATATAAAGAGGAAGTTTATTAACAACAAAAGGCTATTTTAAACACCTTTTTGAGGGTGAAAGAAATGCTAAATACTTTCATGTTTTAGCTAATAAAAGAAAATCTAGATCCTTTATCAATAAAATTAAATTAGAGTCTGGTGATTGGACTGAGGATCAGGACATTATTTGTGCTTCGGCTATTTCCCATTTTAAATCTTTACTTGGTGAATCTAAGAAAGTTGGGATAATTTATAATCCCCAATTTATTCTATCTCTCATTTTTAGCAAGGATAACTTTAACTTCTCTAAAGCACCTGATGAATTTGTTGTCTATTACATTCTTATGGACACAAATGAGGATTCTAAAAGTTCAATGTAGGATGTTAACTCTAAGTGAAGTATCCCTAAGAACACCAAGAGGTGGGTGGGGGTGGGGGTGGCGGGTGGTGAGTGAATTATTAGTTTTGAAAACTAACTGCTAACTTTAAAGCACAAAACTTATATTTTTGGATTTTTTAGTATTTAAGAAACAAGCAATACTTTCATCAGATGTGAAAGCTAATAAATTAATCAAAGGTTAGAATAATGGTAATGATCGTCTAATCAACACAATGAAATATCGATCACAGATTTTTAACAAGAAATTATCACAAAAATAAAATGCAGAAAAAGTAAGGTACAAAAAAAAAATGAAAATCATAATCAACACATAAGAATTTTATAGTGGTTCAGTCAAATAATAACCTATGTATACTCCCTGGAGTCCTCTTCTCCGAGTATTGCAATAAAACTTTAGTGTCTCTCCTTTAGCTCCCATAGATAAGAGGTGAGGCCCTTATAATCTTTTCACCAACTCGGTATGGCAGAGAACCTTGATCTCTTTTTACCCTCCTGGTGAAGGCAAAAAATCTTGACCTCTTTTTCACCCTCCTGGTGAAGTTAGAGAACCTCAACTCCTTTTTCACCCTCTAGGTGAAGGTAGAGAACCTTGACTCCTTTTTCACCCTCTAGGTGAAGGAAGAGAACCTCAATAGTCTTTGCACAGATAATCTTCTTTCTAGAACCACCTAAGAAACCTAACAAGACACTTGAAGGAAACAAGGATGAAGCCTGCTTGGTGCAACCATGTAAAACCCCTCACACTCCTTCTCCCTTACACACAACTTCCCCTTTCTCCATCCCGAAGCTCTCCAAAATCTCTTCTCCATTCTCACTCTCTTCAAAAAACTCAAATAGCCAAAGACTTGAATCAAGTCTAATGGGAGAGCTTAAATATAAGGCTTCATAAAAAGTCCTAAACTTTAGTTCTGCTGACACTGATCATACAGTCTGATACTATATCGTACAGTATGATTAGTTCAAATAAGTCTATTTTATTATATGAAGAATAAGGCGATGTACGATCAGTTCAAGAAATTAAGCAGATTGTTTAGTATGATTTGAGCATCATCTAGTATGATTAGATCAAACAACTTGGATTGCTATCCCATACAATTTATGACGAATAAATATCATCCCATACAAAGATTGGGTCATACCGTATGATTGGTCCCAATTATTATGTATGATCTGATTGGATCAATTAATCAAAAATCATTCCCTAATTACAGGATTAATTTAGGAAAGATTTGATTATATTGTACAGTATGATACTTATCGTATGGTATAATTATAACAAAATTTGAATTTTAAAAAATTACCTAAATTATGATTGGCGGCTGAGATCATTATTTCAACTGATTGTCTTATATGATCTAGATCATATAGTATGATTAATTCAAATAGATTTAATTATATAATTATCCATTTTAATGATTATCTGAATAGATGATCATCCAGTATGATATATATTTGTTTTGATTGAAAAATATATGGTTTTTAAAAAGTTAATTTTCTTTGGGAAGATTGAATTTTTGGAATTTTAAATATTTAAAATTGAACGCTTATTATGAATGATATATCACCTCGAAAGGTGAACATATCATTCCCTAACAAGTTCAAATTTCAAATCCTTGAATTTATCCTGATTATCGTAGTTGAATTTGAGAAAGAACTACATATGACCCTGAAGGATAAAAATGAGTATTTGATCAAATATTTAACTACAATAATTTGGATAAGAGGATCATTGATCTCATAATCAAACTTACGATAGAAATTGATATATCTTTCTAGAGAAAGAAGTTATCAATCACTATTGATCATTTGAAAATGATGATAATGATCGTCGAGTTTGATTTTCCCAAAGATAATTAATTATGGTTTTTGAAAACTTGATTTTGAAAATTAGGTCTGAGTTTTTAAATCTCCTACGAGCGCAAGCCCTTATAGTTAATTACATCACAGGAAACCAAAAATTTCTTATGAATACTCTCGATTAAAATAGCGATATGAATTTTATTTTGGAATTTTAAAGCATGATGTCAAAGAAGATTGGGACTGGAAATACAATAGGGATTGGTTCAAATTTGAGCAGTTCTTTCTGGAGTCAAAGGAGGAAGGGTAGGAGGTGTTTTGAGATTCTGAATTACTTCAGAAACACCTCAAACTATCCTAAGTGTTGGGCTTGAATTTGATTGAAAGAGATTAATGTTTGAGTGGTCAATTTTATTAAAAAGTGGGAATTAGATTCCAGGGAGGTTGAGGTCTTAAGATTAAAAATCTGCCTCAGATCCTAAATCTAAAATGGGTACTAAAAATTAGTGACCCGGATCCTAGCTAATGCAATGCAAATCTGAACTTACCCAGGCCTGGATTGGGGAGCCAGCAAAACCATCTAAATACTTTAAAACCATGTGTCCAGTCTTTTATGAAAGAGTGGTTAGGGACCTTGTTTAAGATTAGTGTAAGGAAAATGGGGCCGACATCTAGAGAAGATTCCTAATTGGCCCCTTAACATATGTTGGGTGAAATGCTTAAGCTAGAAATGCAATTAGGAACTAGACTCAATTTTAATTTGTTACTAATATAATGTATGCTAGTTGACTCGATTAAATATTTTAAAATCAGAATGAAGCAGTTTTAAAATCAAGCTTAAAAATAGGTTTTATCCTAGAGATTGTACAACATCCCCTTGGACAGAACTGCACCCTAATAGGTTAGGTGGTATGCCAAAACCCGCAGGCGGGGAGGTGCCTAACACGGAAGAGAAAAGTTAATATGAATGTATGAAAAACCCCCAGTGAGTTCGGGCTTACTTCTTAAAGGCGTTAAAGTTTCTATCTGAGCCTAAAGTTTTTAATTTTAATTAAAGTAAAAATAGTTTAACCGTACCCTCACGAGCCTCCGATTGGGTTCTAGGCTAAATCAAATACGACATGCAAGATCGCTAAAAAAAACTAATAAAAGCAGGCAAATCCTAATTTTAATCAACACATCAATCAAATCAATCAAATAATTAAATCAATTAAATAAATATTCAAAATGAAAGTCCATAGGCAAGTGCCTTTTAATATTATAACCCAGGGTCTGCAGAAAAAGTAAAGTGGCCGGGTTCCACTGACTACAACCCAGATTCTACTCCTAAGACTCAAGTGACTTTGAGAATTGGGATTCTTCTCGTTCTTCACTTCTTCGTCCTCTTGGAACTTCTTGGATCGTCGGGTCCGGATATCCAAATGAAAAGAAACCCCCCTAGATAGGGGTGTTATCTTTCCTCTTTAGATATTTTGAAAGTATCCTAACTTAGGCTTCCAAATGGAGGAGGACTCTCCCCTAAGGGATGTGCTCTCCTCTTTGGAATCTAAGTAGGATATATAATCTTATCTTAAAGCACTTTAGATAATTTACAACTCAAATACATTCAAATTACATCAATTAAAATTAAAAATCTTGACTCAACAACCTGTAGGGTTATCCTAATAATTCACAGTTAATATTTGACATCCCAAGCAGTTAATATATTAGAATTTAAATATTGAATTTCACAGCCACACTTGGCCATGCTCTTTTAATTTTAAAGGGGGACTTAAGCATTCTAGAGCACCTGTGCAATTTCACATTTATAACTTTGCCCCCTTTAATTTTAAATGCCCTGTATGAGCATGGCCACCTGCATAAGATTGAATTAATACAAATCATCCCTAACCTAGGGGTAGATCTAACGCACAATCAATTAAAATACAGAGTGCAGTGAATAAATAAACATTCACATCAATTTTAATTATTTAAATCTAACAACTAGCATGTAATGAAAGCTTAAAAACTTGACACACAATAGAAAAATAAACATCGGCCTAACCTAAAACTAGAGTTGGTTGTCCTAGCAAACCATCTAAAGTGTGTGAGGTAGGCTGTGTGGATTTGATATATCCTAAGTAGGGCATTTGATTGAAGTTGTTTAATGCTATGGTTGGTTGAAAGGCTCAAGTGAGATTTTAATTAAAGTTTTAAATCATAATAATTTGAATTTGATTTTAATTATTTGTTGGATATCACCTTTGTTACACACCGAGACCGTGAAGTTTATTTCATCTTCCTTGGGGCTAATTTAATAGCCTCGTAGGCCTGGATTACCTAGTGGTACCCGGTGTAATTAGGTGATTTAAGTTTGATTAAGGATAAAAGTTAATTAAAGTTTAATTAGAGTTGATTGGTTACTAATTTTAAAGTTAAATTAATGTTTTCTGAAATTTTTGATGATTTATTAAATTTTGAGAATTTTTTGAATTATTTTAATGATTTAATTAAGGGGTCAAAAACTCACTTTTTGATTAAGAGTGTTTTATGGAATGTTAGTATTTTATTAAAATACTAGACCTTAATACGATCAGTTAGACTATGAGTATGCTGAAAGTGGATTTTTTTATATTTTATTATAATGGTTTGAAATTTTGACTTGATTTTGAACTAAGTTTGACCAAAAGTTGGCCTTTTTAAATTTGTTTGATTTCTGGAAACTTGATATTGTTGATAAATATTAGACCTTAAGATGAGTTGAATGCCTTTGAGTTTGCTCAATTTGAAGTTCATTTGAATTAGTTATGAATTTTTAAAGTTTTGATAATTTGTTGAATTATTTAATTAGCTTAATTAAGGGGCTTTTGATGGTTTGAATCCAAATGACCTCAAAATTCCCTGAAATCACTTCCAAAGATCAGGAATGATTTAAGGAGTGATTATCAAGTATTTGAGAGATTTTTGGAATTTTTAATTATTTTTAATTAATTAAATTAATTAAATATTAAATATTAAATTTAAATTAAATTAAGCATGATTTTAAAGTCCAGTCAAGGGGATTTTATTTTTCACTGATTAAGGGTTCCGCTCTGGTCAATTTGAGGTATTATACATAATTTTTGGGTTTAAATTTGATTTATTACATTTTCTAGAATTTTTAAAGCTTAATTAAGGGTTTAAGTTGATTAAGTTAATTAAGGGGCTTAATGACTTTAAAATTTAGTGAGAAATTTTTCTAGGACTGAGAGTGTCACTAAGTTCAAGTGTCCAAAGTTTCAAGTCAAAATGATGTAGATCGTAATTATTAGAATTTCTCTAAGTTTTCTAATCAAGATCCTTAATTATTATCCTTAATGATGTCCCTATGTTTAGTAGGTTTAAATCAAAGTTTCTAACCCTTGGACATATATGAATAATATGCACACACAATCATAATCAAACCCTAAATCTAAGAGAGCCTTAAATCTAAGGGGTGTGTGCATGCCCTAAACATGAAATTAAAGGAAATTAAATCAATTAGGAGAATAACCAATGAACAAATATTAAAAATATTGTTCATTGATTAATTATCACTCCCCATAATTCCTATTCAATCAAGCTCAATATAAGTTTAAAATTTTAAGGGATCTCTCAAATATACAAAGTTTAATATATACATATAATTTTAAAATAAGATTTAAAAATACATACATATATACCCAAATATAAATCTTAAAATTAAATATTTAAAATATCATAAAAAAATATTTCAAAATACTTGGAGAGATCCACCAATTAATTTTGAAAATGAATTTTTAAAATTTTGAAAATACTTAATGTAATATTTAACATAGCATTAATTAAATATTAAAAATACTAAGATAATTCAAATTATTTAAAATAAATAAAGTTTTAAATTTCAAAATTAATTTTAAATTAAATATATTTAAAATACTGGAAGTTTTGAAATATCAAATGTATTTTAATGAATTAAAATGAATTTATATTAAATTTTTAAATTTTAAGCTAATTGAATTATTTAGATTAATTTACAAAAATTAACCAATATTTAAAATATTTCTTAAATGAAATTTAATTAAATATTAATTATATCTATAATTTTAAAATTATTTAATATATTCTCTTGAAATTTTTTAAATTATTTAAATTTTAATTTTAATTAAATATTAATTTAATATTTACATATTTTAAAATCATTTAAAATATATAATATATATTAAATTAAAATTAAATTTTAAAATTGAATATTCAAAAGTAATTTTCTAAATTTTAACGCATTAGAGAATATTTTACTTGATATTAATCAAAAAAATTAAAGAACATTTTATTTGATATTAATTAAATATCGAGATGTTGGAAAATATTCAAAGTATTTAATAGAAAATATATAAATTAAAACTTAATTTTAGAATAAAATATTTCAAATATTTCTATCTATAATTAAAAAAAATAAATTTTTGAAATAACAAATTATATTTTTAGAAAATATTTTAATTAGTTATAATTAAATACCAACTAAAAAAAAGTTAATAATTAATATTTAAAATATATTTAAAATGTAATTAATATTTTAAAATAATATTAACTTGAAATTAAAGTATTTAAATAAATGAATTTTTTTTATATATTATAGTAGTAAAAATTTTTTAGTTTAAAATTAATTTTATACAATTTTTTAGAAGAAATCAGAATTTAAAATTGATTTTAAATTAAATTAAAATCATTTTAATTAACTGGCGGTGCCAGCCGTATACGTGGCATGCGATGATTGGCTCTCCCAAACCACGACGGCTGGGTGGGACGCGTGGCGTCGTGTCGTTCGCGAGCTCAAAACTGCGCGGCGGAGGCAATCATTTGCAATGATGATGCGGGTCACTTCCGCGGTTACTAATCCACATCAGCCCGCTCTTCCACCTTTAGATCCCCCGCTATAAAGAACAGACAGCTGAGATCAATTCGTATGATCTTTTGACGCAATGGATCAATGTACGCGGTTGGACGGACCATGGAGAGGCTTAATCAAGACCGTTGATCATGAGATCAACGGTCCTAAATACATCAAGTTACAGAACATTACGAATGAACCCTAGAATGGGTTCTTCGTCTTGTTCTCTCGATCCAGTGAACCAATCTTAAAGAAATTTTAAACCTAGCTAGCCTAAGTGAACAGAAATCGTGTGGGTTATTTAGTTTAGCATAAAATGAGTTTAATAAAATGCTAATTAACTCTAACTACTGTGACCTAGGGCTAAGAGTTTTGATAAATCTAACCAATGGATTTCGAATTTTTTTGATTCTCTGGATTTGTAGTCTGTCCACACAAGTTTTTGTAGAAGACCTCTCGAGCTTCCAATGCCTGGATCGAACAGGATGAGCCTTTGATGGAATAACACTTCAGTTCATCGAAATTTGCTCACTAGCGGGCTTTGACCAGTAGGATTTTGATTGGGGAAGGTTGGGAAGTATCTAGGGAGTTCAAAGAAGCTAGAATGTGAGTCTGGGAGCTGGAGGGAGATGAGAGAGCAGCTAGGTTAGAATGAGGGCTCCTTTTGAGGTTTTGCCCTTTTCTAACCATCTCAAATGATTTGGATGGCTAGGATCAACTAGGGAAGCTCCTGGATGTTTGCCACCTATCCAAGGAGTCGTTGGGAGCAGAGCATCAAAGGACAAGGGAGTACAATGAGGTGGAAAGCTCCCTTGGTCCCCACATGGGCATATGGAGTGATTGGAGCCATTTGATCTCCATCCAAGGGCTGGAAAAGCCTCTAGGAAGGTTTTGGAATCACTCCAAGCAACTGGAAAGGTTTAGGTTTGAGGAATTAAGGCTCAAGAGGTCACTTGACCAAGTTTAACCTTCCTAAAGCCCTAATTTAACTATTTGACTGGTCAACTAGTCAAACCATGCTGAGGTGGAGTCTAGAAAAGTTTAATGAATCAATGAGATAATTTGATAAGGGCCTAAAGTCATGGATCTAATGCTTGAAGGTAGAGTTGACCACTTTAAACCCTTTAAACCCATTTGGAGACTTGTTGACTGGGTTGACCAGTCAACTTGTCAAACCAACTGATGTGGCAGATGGGAAGGCCTTGAGTGCTGCTTGAATAGATTGGCAAGGGTTTAAATACTTAAAGTTTAGAATTTAAATGTATTTATGTGAATGGGAAGGGATTTTGACTATGGCTTTAGGTTTGATTAAGTCAAACTCAAAGTGATTTGACTTCAAAAAGATTTGAAAATACTTAAATCAATATTTGAAATGGATTTGAGGGCTTAAAGGATTTAGCTTGATCAAATGGGTTAAGATAACCCATTTAGGCTTTTAAGGAATATTTAGGTCAACCAAGGTTGACTTGGTCAACCAGATTGACCCAGGGGGTGGGTCCAAGCTCAATAGGTTTAAAATGATAACTGGGGTCTAGTGGAAGTGGTTTTAGGGTCTGAAATGGTCATTCAGATCAAAATGACCCATTTAGGCCCTTAATGGGCCTAATGGGTCAACTAGGTTGACCTGGTCAACCAAGTTGACCTAGGGTCAGGGATTGGGTTCAATCAGTTCCAAATAATATTCTGAGTCTACTAGTGGTGGTCTCAAGGTCTAGGGAGGTCATTTGGTCAAAATGACCTATTTGGACCCTTAATGGGCCTTCAGGTTAACTCTGGTTGACTTGGTCAACTAGGTGGGTCCAGGGTCTGGGAATAGGATCAATAGATTTAAAATGTTATTTGGAGACCAATGGAGGTGGTCCCAAGGGCTAAAGAGGTCATTTGGTTAAAATGACCTATTTTGACCCTTAAAGGCTTGTTTGGTCAACCTAGTTGACTTGGTCGACCAGGTTGACCCAGGGTCTGGGTTTGGGTCCAACAAGTTTGATTTGATATTTAAAACATGCTGGAGGTGGTTGCATTTGATTTGGAGCTCATTTGATCAAAAGAGACCATTCATACCCCTAAGAGGTATTTTAGTCATTTTGATCCTTGGTCAACTGGAGGTCAGGTGAGTCCAACAAAATGCAGTTTACTGCTCAATGAGTCATAATCAAGGGTCTGGAAGTGATTTGAAGGTTTGGAGAAGGCTCCAAGGTCAGAATCCACTGGGTGGCAGATCCAGTGGCATAGGCTATAAATATTTGAAGGTTTTATAGCCTTTTGATTTCAATTTAATTTCTGGGGTTAAAGACCCCAGAATGAGCTCAAATTTGGTGGGTTGCCTCTTAAGACATATCACATCAGTATGCAACTAACTGACCCTGAATCAGACATTATTTGACTAGGGTTTGAAGTGTTCAAATATTTGCTAAAAAAGGCTTTCATGACTTAGACCTTTAGCCTTGAGATTTGAGTTAAAAGTTTGGATTTGATCTGGATATTGATTGAGATTTAAATTGACTTAAGTTCTAGATTGATTTGAAATAGGGATAGATCAGAATCAAGATTGATCTAATATTTGGATTGATCCTAAGGTCTAGGTAGATCTAAGGACTTAGAGTTCGAAAGAATCCCATTATCTAGAATAGATCTTGGGGTCTGGAATCTAGGAAACATCCTAGAGCTTGGGCTCTGGGAGATTCCTAGGACCTAAGTAGATAATAGGGTCTGGATCAGCTTAAAGGAATCCTAGGGTCTAGAGTAGATCCTAGGGACTGAAGTCTAGGAAGATCCTAGAGTCTAGAAGTCCTTGGGTCTGAGGTCTAAAATAACCCTAAGATCTAGAAACCCTGGTATCTAGAGTTATCTTAGTATATAGAAATCCTAAGGTCTAGGATCTAGAGGAATCTTAGGATATAAAAATCCTAAGGTCTAGGATAGGTCCTAAAGTCCTAGATAAGTCTGGAGATTGAATCTAGATTGAACTAAGATCTAGATTAATCAGAGGCTAAAATTATGTTGAGATCTGCATTGATATAAGATCTTAAATTGATCCTAAGGTCTAGAGTAGGTCTTAGAGCCTAAGAAGATCATATGATCTAGAGTCTGATAGAATCCTAGGATCTAGAGTATATCCTAGGGTCTGGATAGATCTAAGGTCTAGGAGAATCCTAAGACCTAAATTGATCTAGAGTCAGGATAGATCCTAGGGTTAGAAATCTAGGGGAATCCTAAAGTTTAGAAATCCTAGGATCTGAGGTCTGGGATGATCTAGAGATAGAATAAATTTGGATTGGTTTAAGATTGAGATTGATTTGAATCTAGGTTGATATTAATGTCTAGATTGATCTAAGATCAGATTGATCCTAGGGTTAAGATTAATCTTAAGGATTGAGAAGATCCTAAGGTCTGGGTTGGTCCCATTGACCTCCTATAAAAATGAGGTCAATAAATGGACCCCCAATATGTATAATAGACTGAAGTTCTATTGCATATATTGGTGTTGATCGAATAAAATTATCAAATCTGGAATTTTGATTCTAAGGGAAAGCAAAATTTTATCCCTAGGGAATCGGGGTTTGAATTGATTCTAGGGTAGTGCCATGGAGGGCATACTCCACCACTAGTGGATCTAATCCTAAGGGAAAGGAAGAGCCTAACCTTAGGGAGAAGAAAGTTTGATTTTAGAATTTGAAATTGGATCCAGGATGGTGCCACAGGGGACTTATTCCATCACTAGGGAGTCTAATCCTAAGAGAAGGAGAATACTTACTCTAAGGAATAGATTACTGGATATTCTTATAGGAAGAGAGTATTGCTTCCTATAGGAGATCAGGCTTAAAGTTTTGAATTTTACAACTAGGATGGTGCCACAGAGGGCGTTATCCATTACTAGTAGATCTAATTCTAAGGAGAGAAAGCACGATGACTCACATTTATCCTTAAGAAAAAGAAGACTGGAGGACCCTGAGGGAAGGAAGTATTGCTTCCCATAGAAGGTCAGATCTGGATTTTAAATCTAGGATGGTGCCACAGAGGGCGTGCTCCATTACTAGAAGATCTAATCATAAGGAAAGAAAGCATGAAGACTCACATCTATCCTTAAGGAAAAGAAGACTGGAAGATCCTGTGAGAAGGAAGCATTGTTTCGCACAGAATCAAGTCTGGATTTTAAACCTAGGATGGTGCCACAGAGGGCGTGCTCCACCACTAGAAGATCTAATCCCATGGAAAGAAAGCACGATGACTCACATCTATCCTTAAAGAGAAGAAAACTAGAAGATCCTGTGAAAAGGAAGCATTGCTTCGCACAGAAGCGGGTATGGAGTGATCATTTGTGAAGGAAACTTGCTTCACACAAAGGATCGAATCTGGATGATCATACATAGAGGAAACCTGCTCTACATAGACCTAGCAGGTTTGGACGATCATGTATAGAGGAAATTTGCTCTATATAAAGGATCGAATCTGGAATAATAATATGTGAAGGAAACTTGCTTCACATAGAGGATCGAGTCTGGATGATCGTATATAGAGAAAACTTGCTCTATATAGAGGATCGGGTCAGGAATGATCATATGTGAAGGAAACTTGCTTCACATAGAGGATCAAATCTGGATGATCATGTATAGAGGAAACTTACTCTATATAGAGGATCGGGTTTAATTTTGAATTTTGAAATAAGGATGGTGCTATAAAGAGAGTTATCCATCACTAAAAGATATAATCTTAAGGTGAGAAAGCATGGTGACTTGCATCTAACCTTAAAAAAAGAGATGGGAATTTGAAATTGAAAAACTTGAACAAGATTGAGTCTAATAAATTCAAAATTTAAAAATTTTATTGATTTGAAATTCGAGCTACATCAAGCATAGTATTTCTTCAGGAATCGCCCATTTATAGGAAGCATTGGGTGATTTCCTTTACAATCCACTAACTGATATGAGCCTCCTTCGTAGACTGTTTCTATTACCAAGGGTCCTTCCTAGGTTGGTTCAAACTTCCCACCGAGCTTTCGATGGGCTAAGATAGGCATCCGAAGAACCAAGGCCAAGTCACCTACTCGGAAAGTTCTAGGTCGCACTAACTTATCATGAGCTTGAACCATTCTGGCTTTATAGAGTTCTAGATTTTGCTGGGCTTGGAGATGACATTCTTTAAGACCCTCGAGTTCTTCAAGTCGAAGTTGTGCATTCTGTTCTGTTGTAATCTGACTCTGGACTACAGTTCTGAGTGAAGGAATTTGAATTTCTAGAGGGAGTACGGTCTCGGACCCATATACTAGTGTAAACGGTGTGGATTGGGTCAGGGTTTTATATGTGGTCTGGTAAGCCCACAAAGCTTCCACTAACCTCTCATCCCACTAACGTTTATTATCATCCAGGGTCTTTTTGATGATTTGAACCAGGGTTTTATTGAAGGCCTCAGCCAATCCATTAGCACGTGGGTAATAGATTATTGAGTATCTCCAATTAATACCGTGGTGACTTATAAAGTTATTAATTTTTATAGACTTGAAAGCAAACCCATTATCGGATATGATTCTGCGAGGTACACCGAATCGATATACGATATGGTCACGGAAGAATTTCATTACATGGTGTGATGTTACATTTCTCAGTGGGACTGCTTCTGCCCACTTTAAAAAGTAATCAGTCGCTACTAAAATGAAGCGATGACCCTTTGAAGAAGGAGGGTCAATTGGCCCGATGATATCCATGCCCAAACTTTCGAAGGGCCACGAGGCTATCGTAGGGTGCAACACGTTAGGCAGCTGATGTAAGACCACACCATAAACCTGACACTGATGATAATATTTTGTAATTTTCATGCAATCGTCAATTATCGTAGGCCAATATTAACCAAGTCTTTTGATTTTCATTTTCATCTTAGGACCCGATTGATGAGCACCACACAGTCCAGCGTGAACTTCATTAACGATCTTCAGGGCCTCTCATTTGTCTAGACAACAGAGCCATATCTGACCAAACATCATCGGTACAATGTATCATTGACTAGTGCATAAGATAGGGCATGTTTCTTGATTTGATTAGCAAGAGACCTATCGTAGGGAAGCTTCCCTTCTTGAAGGTACTTAATGATTGGTTGTTTCCAATCTTCTTCTTCATAGACTGCTGAAGAGGTAGAATGGACCTGGGGAGATTATTTTTTGAGGTATTCCAAATCTATAGGAGACAGGACTTGATGACCTTGAACTTCTATAGGGATAGAGTCTTCTTCTAGACTGGCAAATTTCTTTGTAAGCTTTGCTAGGGCATCCGCTGAGGAATTGCTTCCACGAGGAACCCTATACATAGTTACAATGGGAATTTTCTCAAGCAAGTACATTATGTACAGGTGATATTTCAGGAGTTTAGGATTTAAAACCTTATAGGTCCTTGCAATCTGATTGATTACGAGTTAAGAGTCACCATAGATCTTAATCTCTTTAATCTTCATAAAGATTATAAGTTCCAAGCTAGTTATCAAAGCTTTGTACTCATCCTAGTTGTTCGTACAGAGCTTTGATAAGTTGTAGGAAAAGTGCATCATTCCCTTATCCGGTGTTATAAAAATCAGACCGACTCCGGCTTTCCAGGAATAGTAGATTGAGGTGTTTTGCCCCGCTGAGAGGATGTTGCACCATCAAAGTACATTTCCCAGGTTTGAATGTTTAATTCCTCAAAACTCATGATTTGTTCGTCAGGTAAATCATCATTTAGATGAGATTCTGCCGGTAGCGGGTGTGCCGCAAGGAAATCGGCGACGGCCTGCCATTTCACAGTACGCAGGGGAATGAAAGTGATTTTAAATTGAAGTAATATCGTAGACTAACGAGCTAGACATCCTGACAATGTAGGTTGGGTCATAAGATATTGCAGGGGGTTGACACTGGAAATCAAATTAACTTGATGAGAAAGCATGTAATGCCTTAGTTTTTGTGCTGCAAAAACTAAAGCAAGACAATGTTTATAGATCACTGGATAACGAATTTCTGTTGGAAGGAGTCTTCGACTTAGGTAGTATAGAGCGTTCTCTTTCCCATCATCATTGACTTGAGCTAGGAGGGCCCCGAGAGATTCGTCAAGGGCTGCAGTGTAAAGGATTAAAGGTCTCCCCCGAATGGGGGCTGCCAAAACTGGCAGATTTATTAGGTATTATTTTATATTTTCAAAAGCAAATTAATATTTCTCATCCCAAATAAATTTGGCATTCTTTTTAGCTTGGACAGAGAATGGTTGACATCTTCCAGAAAGATTAGAAATGAATCTTCTTATATACGCCAGCCTGTCCTCAAGAGATCTCAATTGAGTGAGACTCTTAGGAGGCGGTATATTTAAGATAGCTTCAATTTTGGTAGGATCAATTTCAATTCCGTGGTGCCTGACTACGAAACCTAATAATTTTCCTGGCGTGATGCCGAAAGAGCACTTCAAAGTATTCATTTTGAGATCGTAGCGATGCAACCGCTCAAAGACAGTTCTTAAGTCATAAAGATGAGCCTCTTTCACTCTACTCTTGAAAACTAAATCATCGATGTAGCATTCGACTTGATTATGGATTAAGTCATCAAAGATATGAGTCATGGCCTGCTGGTAGGTTGCACCAGCATTTTTGAGGCCAAAGGGCATCACCTTATAACAAAAGATCCCTATTGGACTTCTGAATGAAGTGTTTCTCATCTTATGGGGCCATCTTGATTTGGTTATAACCAGACGAGCCATCCATAAAGGAGAAAACTACATGCGAAGAGGTAATGTCCACCATGAGTTTTTGGATTGACAAAGGAAATTCATCATTAGGACATGCCTTGTTCAGGTCTCTATAGTCAACACAGACTCAAATTTGACCGTTCTTCTTTCGAACTAGTACGACGCTGGCTACCCAAGAAGAATATTATTCCTCTCAAATAAATTCAGCTTGAGCAAAATTTTTAACTTCAGAAATGACTTGTTGTTCGATCTCCAGACGCATCCGTCGTGGAGCTTGCTTAACAGGAATGACATCATGCCGGATTCCAAGTTTATGAATCGCTACGTCAGCGGACAACCTCAGCATTTCATCGTATGTCCAGAAAAAGTAATCCTTAAACTCGGATAGAAGTTGAATTAGATCCTTAGACTCATCCTCACTCAACAAAGAACTTATGAAGGTGGGGCGAGGGTCATCCTCTGTTCCAAGGTTGATTTCCTTAAGTTCATCGACTGTTGATTTAATTTCTTCTTCAAATTCAGGGGGTGCATCCCGAACCTGAAGTTTGTCAGAATCATTTAAAGTCTCCAAACAAAGTCCATCAAATGAATCAATGACTTCAATAGGGATATTTTTAAATTCATGATGACTAGTTATCATTAAACAAAATTTATCATCGTCAAATGATCTAACGGTACCAAAGTTGATACCACTGGTCTAATGTTTATTAAATTTTGAATTCTAAAGACTCTTGTGGTATCTAGCCTAACCCTTAGTCCATTGACTTGGAACAAAACCTTTAAAGATAAGAGATTTAACACTAACAGGAAAGTAGCCAAAAGGTAATTCCATTAATTCATTAAAATTTGCCTCCTCAAGGATTACATCATCTTCATTCCTTGAGGAGGAAGATCCAGGGAAGAACTTCTGGACTTTCCTTACTTCTCCATCTAAGTTAGGGGCATCCTTAATCACTAACCCTGAGACCATGTCAGCAGACAGTGGGGTTAAGGTTAAGGATTCAACTACCTTATTAAGCTTTTCATATAGACTCAATTCAGGATCGTCACTTTGAGTTTTTAATTTTGTACCCTCCTTGTCGCTATCCGATTCTAAGGTGAGATCAAACTTCAGAGGAGGATTGATTTTTGTATAGTCAAAAGTAAATCTGGCACCCCTTTTCCTTGGTTCTTCATCAGAACTTGTTTCAAGTTCGATGTAGATTGGGGAATTTCTTTTTTCAACTGAAGGGCGGCCTCGGCCGCGTGCTCTTTGGGCCATCCTCCCACCTCTTTGAGGTAAACTGTTTGGAGGCCTAAAGATCACATGCTCAACGTCATCTTCACTACTTGAATTCTATGTCTTTTGATTCTTAACTTTTTATTTTCTCAATGTTTGAATTGCTTTTAAACTTTGACTTTTCGCTTTTTCCTCCTTAATGTTGATCTCTACCTTAGAATAGGTAGTGGACCCTTTAGGTATGTAGTACGCTGCATCCTCATAGATCTCGATCTCGTGAATAGAGAATGGTTACAGATCACCCTTAATTTCAAACTCAATGCCATCTCGTTGGTACTTGATGCATTAATATAGGGTAGAAGGAACCATCCTATACTCATGGATCCAAGGCCTACCTAGGAGCTCGTTAAAGGACATCGCCGAATCAATTATATAAAATTTTGCTTCAGTTTTCAATTCTCCTATCTCTAGGAGGAGGGTAACTGAACCTAAAGCCTTCTCGCCCTTTTCATTGAACCCACGAAGCACTAACTTGTCAGTTGAGAGCTTGCTAGTATCAACTCTAAGGTATGCGAGAGTCTTATGTTCATCACGTTGACCGATGCACCTGGATCAACGAGAACTCTTGATAACTTAAAATTGCCTATATTTACGGTGATGTAAAGTGGACAATTGTGGTTGGCAGTTCCAAGGAGTAAATCTTCATCAGAGAAGGTAACCCCAGGGATTTCCTTGAAGTATAAAGCTTCTTCCTCAGAAGTTAAGGCCAATTGAGCTAAGCAAATCTCTAGGTCAAGAAGTGGTTTAATTAGAGTCTCCCTCATCGCTTTTGAAAGGACAAGGGCATCATAAATGCTCAATTTAGCAGGTAACTTCCTAAGGTGAGCTAAGACATTGTAATCAACACTTGAAACGTTAATGTCAAGACCCGTTGGATTTGAAAGAATAGGAGTTGATTGTTGAGTGGGAGTTTGGATTGGATCATCAGAAACAACTTATTTTCCTTTATCCTGAGAAGGTAGCCTAGGGGGTAAGACCTTGCCACCACGTAGCTGTACTTGCACGATCTCATTGGAAGTACAAACTATTAGGGGGTCTACACTCTCCTTAGGTGATTGTTTGTCATTATCTGATCGAGAGTCTGAATCTGAAAAGTCTACCACGATAGGACTCCCTGGAAAGTTAATTTCAGGGATTTCACCATCTGATACGACATCAGATTCATTTTTCTCTTGAAGAGTCAAATCTGGGGAGTTGAGTGTTTGAAATTCTTGATTGATCTCAGCTTATTCTTGATTATTTTCAACAGAAGAGTCATTTAAGTTTTCATTCTCAATATTAATCATCAAAATATTTGTAAAAGGATTAGATTTTCTATTCAATTTTCAACCCTTTGCCTTTGATGGGGCAAAGTAAAAGTCAAATAATTTTAGTGGAGATAGTGGTTTTGAGCCACCGTCCACCACTTGTAAAAATCTCTCATCAACAAATTTCCTCTCTACAGAAGGTTCACTCTTTTTATTTTTATTTGATACAGTAGTTCCTAAGACTACTGGAGAGGAAACTATCCCAATGTCCTCCTATGAAGCCTTGAGGTCAACCTCCCATATCAGGTCCCGGGCTCTCATCGATAACTGTTCAGAAAGATGAAAAGTTTTATTAATTAACTTTTTAAATACCCAGAATAGTGCTGTATCCCAACCATCTTCAATGGACAGAGAAGAGTTAGAATTCTTACCTGAAATGGATTAGACAGACCCCTGATCCGAATCGACCATGTACTCCTTTGGAATTATAATGTTACCTTGACGAAAATTCTTTTCGAGCCAGTCCTTAAATACACTGTAGTCTTCGATTTTGTGGCCTAACATGCGATGGTAGTGGCAAAAAGTTGGATCATCCTTCTTATTTGCCTCTTCTAGCTTCTTGGCCTCTGGCAATCAAAAATCTGGCTTCTTCTGAAGACTCTTAAAGATCTTTCTCACCGACTCCCTTCTAAATGGATATATACGAGCCAATCTCTCTTTAAAAAAAATCAGGTGAGAATCTCTTATAGTTTGAGAGGTTACCCTAAAAAGGTGGAGATTTCTGAGTTTGTTGAATTAGAGGATTACTAGACTGAACATTCATTGGTTTCTTCCCCTTATCGACAATTGAAACCAATACTGTTCTCTTTTCAAAGGACTTCAATGGTTTACTAGCTTTCTTCTCATCATTAGAATCCTTCAGGAATGGCATTTTAGAAGCCTCTTCCTGTAGATTACTAGCCTTATTTAAGAGTTTTTTGAAGGTTTTGATAGTGAAACCCTTCAGAAGAAAAGTAATAGGCCCGTGGATGTTCTTTAAAAGAATCTCCACTGCATGTTGCTCTTGCAACTAACGTTCACACTTCATCGAGAGGTTTCTCCACCTCAAGATGTACTCAACCAAAGTCTCTCCCGATTTTTGTTTTTCAATGACGAGCTGCGCTGTTGGGCTCCTGAGAATCTCTTTAAGAATAGACTCTCGAGCTCTGTGAATATTTTCACTGAACCGTTAGGTAGATCTGTGTACCACTCAAAAGCAATACCGGATAGACTACTGACAAACTGGCAAAAAAGTAGAGCATCTGACCCTCCTGCGTTGCAACGGTTCGCTCGAAAGTGGGCCAGGTGCTGTCTTAGGTTTTCTAAACCACTAAAAACTTTGAATGAAGGTGGCACAAAGCCTTTGGGATAAGAGACTAAATCATATTCTTCAGGGTAGGGTCTACCCTTTGGAATAAATGAAGTCCCTTGAGAGTGGGCTAAGGCCTCCCTCACTTTGGTCTCAATCATCTGACGGATATCTTTATCGACTAGAGAGGTTGGGAAAGCAACATCTAGAGTTCTAGGGCTTGATTTTATCTTCCTGCTGTGCTCACCCACTGTATGTATTGTAGGTTGCAACTGCTCGGACTGAGACTGTTGAGCTTTAATCATCTGATTCTGCATTTGTTCCATCTTGAGCATCATCTGTTCAATCTTGTTCTCCAAACTCTTGATGTATTCATCTTTCTTATTCAACTTAATTGATCTGTCAGAGTCTGAATCTATAGTTATAGAGGCTTTTTCTTTACCAGATCGGTGTCTTAAAGGCTCAGCATCTTTATTTGATGCTCGGGTTTCAACCATACAGATGTTTCCAGCTGAATCATCTTCCATCAAATCATCAGCTTGTGGGTCAAAGGCTTCAATTGCCTACTCTTTAAGTATATCTCTTATCTCTTGTACCACCTCATCGATTGGTCTACCCTCAATTGATTCAATGTTGATGGGTAGGTACCCCTTGTAATTAATCATCTCTTCAAACTCTTCATTGCCCAGCTTGGTAAGGACTTCTTAGACTTTCAAATCATCAGCAGTAGGTTCTACTACCAACTGATCTAGCATTTCTTGATCATTATCAGGCTCTATCCCCTACCCTTTGACTGTCCCAGGGCCGGTAGTCGCAAGGGTGACATCCTCAATAGTGTGAGGGATATCTAACTTGATAGGCGATGGTGGAGTTTGATAGGTGGGAACTCCAACATCAATCTGAGGAGAATCCTCACATCCCTAGATGAGGAGTCAGGGGATATCCATAGGTAACTGGACTAGTGTATCTCTTATTCAAATTCCAACAGATCTGCTGACCTTCATCGGTACATACGGCTCATCTAAAAGCATGGGCCTCTTGCCCTTAACATCAACTAGCCTGAGATCCTTGACGATCTCTTTTGTCTTGGCTATCACAGGGGCCAACTTTGAAAACCTCGAAGGGGGAACTGGAGGTCTATCGTTGAGAGGGTGACTCCTACCAGATCCAATTAAGACTATTTCTCCTGTCCGTACAGATGGGAGGAGAGGCACCCAATGATATCCATCCACTAAAACTGAGGCAATTGGTTGTTTAATGAATTTTTTATTTCTCCTCACCGGCTGAGGAGTCAGGTTCTTCGCTTCAGATTTTTCTTCCTTTAACGTTTCTTTTTCAAGCTTATGTGAGATCACCCCCTTCAGATGTCTCACATACTATTCTTTCGTCTGACTTGTTTCAGCAGCACAGATGTGGATGATGTTCCTTAGCATCCTTATTCTTAAAGTGTTATTCTCCTTTATAGTTTTCTTCACAGAGTAGTCCATTGGGCTAGGTGGAGAGCTAGCAATTCGTGTGACCCTCTCCTCCCCTGCAGCAGCTATAAGGGGATGGAAACGACTCCCTTTCAGGAGTGGAGAGGAGGCAGGGACAAGCAGCTCATCAACAGCCTCAGGCTCGACTAGACTTAAAGCTTTATGTTCAGCTATCTTTCTAAACTTGGTGATTTTCTTTCTCACCCTTCTCAAATAGTTCTTCCTGGCATTCTTAGTGCCAAACAGTGCTCTTAAGCTAGAGGATCCTTTCTCGACAGTGGACTTAACTTCAGTTTTCTTATCCTCACTCTGGAATGAGGGTGCAGAAGGTGTAAGGATAGCACTAGCTACCGGCTCTAGCATGGGGGGAAGGTCACTTATTGCCCCCATAGCTAACTCAACCCCTGGGCCATTCTCGCCCTCAGCAGCGAGGTTGATAATTATTCCACCATTTACAGACAGCTTTAGAGTCTTGAAACCCATCCCAAATTGAATAGCACTACTGTGGATTAATTCCTCAACTTGCAGGTTACGGTCAACAGAGAACAAAAGTTTTCTAGCCATTGCAAAAGATTTGATTGTCTGAAATTTAAAAGAGAAGATTTGAATCAAAATTTTAAATTTGAATTTGACAAGAAGTTTTCTATATTTTATCATATAAAATTGAATTATAAGAACTATAATCTGATATATAATGATAAAATATAAAAAAACAATTTTGACTTGAAGAAAATTTGGTATATGTTCAACTACAAGAGAAAGTTATAGAGAGACATATATCAACGATGATCTGGATTTGATTTAAATGGATTTGACTGGAGATTTAAAGTTTTTAAGATTGAAGGATTTTTCTTGAGTATTTGAAACCAATAAGTTGAGTCTGATTTTAACTTAATTGTTAATAAATTACAAGGGAAATAAAGAAATTTTAACTTGACTCTCTTACCCTATTAAGTAGGCTAGAGATAAGATGTCAGAGATTTGATTTGATAAAATGATTGGATCTTTGAATCTGGATTTAGAAATGATTGAATTTGCACTGTACATGTCATACTATAAGAGAATGTTGTAGCAGTACATGTGATAATGAAGATTGAATTTTGATATGAAAGAAATTTCAATGACTTAAAAATCTGGCAGCATCTCCTCTTATTTTTGAAACTCGAGGTATTAAATTTACATTTAACATGACGGTTTACAAATTTTGGGGAGGATCTTATAGAAATGAACTCGACTCTTTTTGTTGCAAATCTGGTTTCAAATAGTATAATTTTGATGATGACAAACATGTTTGTATTATGTATTGCTTGGCTAACCCATTTTAGGTACAAAAGATCAAAAGCAACTCAAGCCAACTCAAGATCAAGTCCAAGTGTATCTAAATGTAGTGTTTTTCTTTTTCTTGAGTCAATTGTAATGTAACTGATCCCCTAGCTAAGTAACCTTACACAGACACACTCAAGGGGAGAGCATGAGTGAATTAGAGTTTCTGTTCAATTTTTGTTCAAATCATCCTGGACGATATTACATCGTCCTGGACGATCAAGTGAAAACAGAAACCCTAATTAGGGCGACCAAGTTAAGTGTGTCTGATTAAGCCGATCATCCTGGATGATCCATACATCGTACGGGATGATAGGATCAAATTAGAAATTCTTAGCCGCCAGATCAATTTAGGCAAGTTTTATTTTTAGAGATTTGATCTGATCGTCCCGAACGATACGTGTATCGTCCTGGATCATCCAGTACAATCATGCTTAAATTAGTCTGGTGATTAAGGAAAGCAATTAAAATTTAATTGATACGATCATATCGTCTGGGATGATTGTAAGATCATCCAGGATGATCATGATTATCCAGTGTGTTTCAGCTATACATCCAGAGCGGTGCTCAGGATGATTTTGGCACTTTTTGTTCTAATCATATCGGACGATATCAACATCATCCTAGACGATCAAGTCATTTTTAGGTCGTCTAGCAGAAGTTCCTCTGGATGACCAGAGCGGTCTTCTGGATGAAATTCTTGAATTTACACTAATCGTTTCGGACGATCGTAGAATCATACGGGATGATATGAACAACTTTTTCCACTGATCATCCAGAAGAGCCAGATCATCCAGGCTGAAACAGGTGATTTTGAACTAATCATACAGGATGATCTATAGATCATCCTGGACGATATAGGCCGACTAGCTGAGATTTAGGGTAAATTTTCAGCCCTCTTATAAAAGATCTCTTTCTCCCAACAAGAAAAATCCTTTGCCACTTTCCTTTATAGAGAAACCCTAGAGAGAGAAAGAGGGAGAGATTTTGGGAGAGAGAGGATCTTGTGAGGGGGAGTTTGTGAGGGATTTACAAAGGTTGCTCCAAGCAAGGATCAGAGTTGTCTTCTCCGTTCGACGTCTCTCATCTTGTCGGTGTTCTTTGTGGGAGGATTGTTCACAAGAAGATCCGGGTTCTCTGTCCGCTTCAGGAGGAAGCGAAAGGAGTTCAGATTCTCTGCCTGCTTCAGGAGGAAGCAAAAGGAGTCTGAGGTTCTCTGCTTGCTTTAGGAGGAAGTGAAAGGAGGTTAGGTTCTCTGCCTCACCTTGTCGGTGAAAAGGAGTTTTTGTACAGGCTTCTCCACCTTGTTGTGGGAGCAGAAGGAGAGTCACTTTGAGTTAGTGCAATACCCGGAGGGGAGGCTCCGGGGAGTGGACGTAGGTCAAGTTGACTGAACTACTATAAAATCTGGTGTGTTCTTTCTGATTATTTTCTGCACTTTAATTTTCTGTGATTATCTGCTTGGATGAAATCTGTGGTTGATCTTTTCATTTATGTGTTTACTTATGGCTGAATTGGTATTTTTAAAAATTAAACCTAAACAGGAGTTCTAATTTTTTATTTTCTTTTTTTTAATAATAATTTAATAAGTAGAATGCGGAAGCTAGTTGTTCATTACAACAACGATATCAATGACACAATTGTAATTTTCACGATATAAGATCTAAATCAAACTTTTCACCAAATAATTAAAAGCAGTAAATAAAATGCATGAAAAGTAAAGTGCAGTAAAAATAAAAAAAATACACCAGAGAATTTTATAGTGGTTCGGTCACTTGACCTACGTCGACTCCCCGGAGTCCTCCACTCCAGGATTTGCACTACTAAAACTTGACTCTCCTTTTGCTCCCACAGCAAGGCGGAGAAGCCTTTACAAGACTCACTTTCACCTTCCCTGGTGTGGCGGAATACCAAATGCTATGTCACCCTCCTGGTGACGGCAACAGACCTTCTCCTTTTTCTTCCTCCTGGAGATGGCAGAGTACCTTGACGATGTTGATCATGAAGCATCTCTTCCCTCGAGAACTTTCCCGAGACTCCCCAAAGCCACAAGAGGAGCAAAGCATGCAACTAGCTTAGAGCCACCGTGTGATCCCCTCACACTCCTTCTCCCTCACGCTCAAGCTCACCTTCATCTTCTTCTCGTAAGCCCTGGATCTCTCCAAAGAAAAACTTCTCCTTCAAGAGTCCCTTCCTCTCTCAATGCCTCTCACAGCAAGAAGACAGACAAACAACTCCCAATTAAAAATTTTAAGTTGTTTTTATACCAGGCTTCAGAAAACCATAAAAATTTTAACTTTTGCGTCTTTGTTCGTACAGTACGATATATCATCATACAATACGATCAGTTCAAATACAGCTTCGTCTAGTACGAGCACAGATGAACAGTTCTCAAATTTTATACATATCGTACTGTATGATCTGTATATCGTACAAATCTACTATTCGTACAGGATGATATGCGGGACGATCCCGTGGATGAGAAAAGTCATCTCTGTCTGTCGTCCAGCACTATAAGATTTGTATAGTACGATTAGTTCATTTCAGGCTATCGTCTAGTATGAATAGAACAAAAACCTTGGTTTCATCTGGTACGATCAAAGGGATGAATGAAATCATCTCTACCTGTCGTACGGTACGATATAGTATCGTACAGTACGATCTACTTTAAGTAAGAAACCAACATTTATTTCCTGATTATGGGAGATAATTTTGGTAAGTATTCAATTAATCGTACCGTACGATCTGTATCGTACAGTATGAATAGTTCAAAAAATCAAAATTATAAACTTACCAAACTTATTCTGGCGGCTAGGGTTTTTCAATTGAATTTCATCGTACAGTACGATATACACATCATACAGTACGATTAGATTACAAAGATAATCATCTAGAAAATAGCCATTAGCCTGAGTATTATTGATTAATCATACAGTACGATTGATGAAAGTTTGAAAAGGATGTTAAGCCCTTGTGTACTAGTCCCGAGGCTAACCAAGAGGGGGGGTGAAATGGTTATTTAAAACAAAACAAAATCTTTTTATAACTTGCAGCGGAAATGAATTAAAGCAACGATAAAAAGATCAATCACAGATTTCACCCAAGCAGATAATCGCAACAAAATAAAGTGCGGAAAATAATAAGAAAGAACACACCGGATTTATAGTGGTTCGGTCCAACCTGACCTACGTCCACTCCTCGGAGGCACCCTCTAAGTATTGCACTAAACCAAAAGTGTCTCTCCTTTAGCCCCCACAGCTAGGCGGAGAAGCCCTTATAAAATCACTTCCACCTTCCCCGGTGCGGCGGAGTAACCAGGTCCTTCGAAAACGAAGAGATCTTCTTCTTCCCAAAACTTCCCTCGAGATGACCCTTGAATCTGATGGTACTTAGGTGCAAGCTTACCGGAGCAACCGTGTGAACCCCCTCACACTCCCTCGAGAATCCCCCTTTCCAGGCTCTTCTCCCACTCAAACTCCACCCTTTCCTCTCTCCCTTTCAAGCTCTCTCTTCAAGTTTTCTCCGAAAGAACGAAGACTCAATGGCTGCCAAAGACACCTATCAAGTGCCTTAAGAAAGCTTAAATAAAGAGCTCCAAAAACCCTTACAAATTAGTTCTGGCGGCAAAGATCGTCTAGGATGATGTGCTCCAAAAGACGGCTTCAAAAAACCCTAAAAACTCAATTCTTCCTCCAAAGATCATCCAGGACGATCGCAGGATCGTCCAGGATGATGTGCTCCAAAAGACGACTTCAAAAAATCCTAAAAACTCAATTTTGCCGCCAAATATCATCCCGGACGATCGCAGGATCATCAAGGATGATGTGCAGAATTTGACCTGATAGTCCCGTATGATCCTGGAATAGTCTAGGACGATCAGTACAAATTTTGCACAAATCGTCCAGCACGATATACATATTATCCCAGACGATCATAATATCAAATTATGCATATTTGATTGAATAATTACAGCATTAATTTAGGCAACATTGTCATAGATCGTCCAGTACGATATGGATCTTCCTAGATGATTAGACCACAAATAGAAACTTACAATCTTGTATAAATTATTATGGAGGCTAGGGTTTTGAGACCGTAATGGATCGTCTAGGACGATTCAAGAATCGACCAGGACTATTAGTTCAATGACCAGATCGTCCCGTACGGTGTGTTCAAAAGTTGAACTTCTAAATATGACAAGATCTCACTCCCCCTGAGTATGTGTGTACATGGTCATAAGCAAGCATACACTTTACAGGACTTGACTCAAGAAATCAAAAGGTTCATTAATAAGAATTACAAATAACACACATCGTAACCTATTCTACCCATTCTTGAGCCTTGATTCTTTGTTGGATGGTGCATGCTGTTTCCTGAAATGTTAATATTCACATAGATAAATATACATTCCAAGTATTAGGAGATGTGAGCCAAATATTTATTATCATCAAAATAAGAACTCGTGATCCTGAGTCGTAACAATCTCCCCCTTTTTGATGATGGCAAACATTACTGGTTGAATTTGCAAAAAAGGTATTTTCTCCTAATCTCCCCCTAAAAAAAAAGACTTTTAAAAATAGGGAGATTCTTTTTTTTCAAAACAACTTAAAAAATATTAATATGAAAAAATATCACAAATACAATAGTACGTTCTTCCCCTTTGACATTATCAAAAAGAGGAGGTGAATAGAAAAATGAAATAGAAAAAATAGACTAAAAGATCAAAAACGGTCCCTGATCTGGTGAAATTTTTTGAAGAATCAAGAATTTCCTTGTAATGAGAAAGTTACCCCTTGATTTTATTCAAAAAGCTAAGTAAGACATGAATTGACTACTCATAACCCAGAAAGGTAAGAGATTTAGAAATTATTAATCCAAGCTCAGGTTTTAAAAAGGCTAAAAAACTTTTTAAGCCAATATCTAAATCAAGAAACAAACTAGATAAGAAAATAAAAATCTTTCAAAATTCCTTTCATGAAATATATCTAATAGAAGATTAATGCAAAGTAATGAATAAAAACATCATGATTTTCAAACTCAAGGAACATATCTATCAAAAAAGTCATAAGAGTTTTCTAAACTTTAGAGATTTACAAGAATGAAAGCTAACCTTTATGGGATTATTTTGTGCCTCTTTTCAATTTGACGCACTTTGTGCATCTTTTGATTTTTGAGTATTTTTGGCGACATTGCGCATCTTTTGATTTATGATACACTTTGTGTATCCTTCCATTGCATTTTTTTTTAAATTGCCTCCTTTCTAAATCTTTAAAATCAGCAAACCTTATTCTTTTAATAAAGACGAACAACCTGAATAAGATAATCTTAAAGTTGGTTCATTAATTCGCAAAGATTCCTACGAGATAGACAAAATGTTGGGAAATGAAAAAGTTTTAATTTCAAAAACCAATTTATAATTTGAAACAAATTTTGAATCAAAAGTAAGATAGCCTTATATAAAGAAATGAGATAGAGAGACAAAATCATGAATTCCTTCCTTTGCTTATTTTAGAGAAATCAACCACAACTAACATAGAATTTTAGAAAAAAAATAGGAGGTAAATTTTTCATTTTAAAAAATTAGATCCATAAAAAAAACTTTGATTTTTAAAAATAAGAGGTGTTACATGTGTGCTTGATCAGAGGAATAATAAAAACGACATCAAAAATTTTAAAAGGAAAAATAAAAATAATAAAGCACACAAAACATAACGAATAAACAATAGTAACATAAAAAGAAAATGAAAAACACAAATATATAAAAAGAACATTAATTTACATCAGCTTGCTCCTGATCTGATGATTCAGAAGCTAGATCTGCCCAGGACATTTTTCTTTTTTAAATTATCAGCCTTTATTATAATTTTCTTAGCTTTACCCTTTTCCTTTTCAGGAAGGGTTATTAAGTTTGGGCACTGATTTTTCATATGTCCAGGCTTCCTATATCTAAGATAAATAATATCAGAAGAAATCTTAATATTTTTACCTTTTTTATCTTTGTTCCACTTTTGTTGATGTTGATGTTTGTGCTTTAATAGATTTTTTAATTTATTTGTTATTGATGTAAACTCCTTACTTTCATCATCGTCTGACTTGCTTTTTCCAATATCTTCAATTTTTAGCACAATAGTTTCACCTGCATCCAAAAGCTTTTGACCCAAACCTTGCTCGTAGGCAATGAGTGAGCCAATCAGATTATCAATAGAATATTCGTTCAAATTTTTAGATTCAGAAATTGCAATGACTTTGGCATCAAATTTATTAAGTAGAGAACGTAGGATTTTATTGACTTTTTTAAAGTTTGAAAGTTCTTTTCCTAAAGCATGTAATGATGTCACAATTTGAGCAAACCTAGTATACATGTCCAAGATCATTTCATAAGGTTTCATGCTAAAAAGTTTATAATCATGTATTAAAATATTTAGCATAGATTGCTTGATTTCACAAGTACCTTCATACGTAGTACATAATTTATCCCAAATTGCCTGCCAGTAGTGCATGCGGATATTAACATATAATCATCAGAATTCAAAGCACAGAAAAAATAATTCAAATATTTAGCATTCAATTGAGCATTGATCTGATCTGTTCTACTCCATTCAGAAAAGGGTATATCAATTTTAATTTCATTTACAATACGTGATGGTATGGAATAACCAATTTGAATCATATGCCACATGCGATAATCAATAGATTACAAGAAAGTAGACATACGGATTTTCCAAAAATCAAAAGTAATATTTTCAAATAGTGGTGGCCGGGTGATTGAATAACCTTCCGTAATATTACGATTACAAAAATTAGCCATGGATCGAATTCAAAAGTTTTTAAAAACTTGATTTTATGAATCCCGCTCTGATACCACTTGAAAGTTCGAAAGGGATGTTAAACCCTTGTGAACTAGTCCCGAGGCTAACCAAGAGGGGGGGTGAATTGGTTATTTAAAACAAAACAAAATCTTTTTATAACTTACAGCAAAAATGAATTAAAGCAACGATAAAAAGATCAATCACAGATTTCACCCAAGTAGATAATCGTAATAAAATAAAGTACGAAAAATAATAAGAAAGAACACACCGAATTTATAGTGGTTTGGTCCAACCTGACCTACGTCCACTCCTCGGAGGCACCCTCCAAGTATTGCACTAAACCAAAAGTGTCTCTCCTTTAGCCCCCACAGCTAGGCGGAGAAGCCCTTACAAAATCACTTCCACCTTCCCCGGTGCGGCGGAGTAGCCGGGTTCTTCGACAACGAAGAGATCTTCATCTTCCCAAAACTTCCCTCGAGACGACCCTTGAATCCGATGGTACTTAGGTGCAAGCTTGCCGGAGCAACCGTGTGAACCCCCTCACACTCCCTCGAGAATCCCCCTTCCCAGGCTCTTCTCCCACTCAAACTCCACCCTTTCCTCTCTCCCTTTCAAGCTCTCTCTTCAAGTTTTCTCCAAAAGAACGAAGACTCAATGGCTGCCAAAGACACCTATCAAGTGCCTTGAGAAAGCTTAAATAAAGAGCTCCAAAAACCCTTCCAAATTAGTTATGGTGGCAAAGATCGTCCATGACGATCGCCGGATCGTCCAGGACGATGTGCTCCAAAAGACGGCTTCAGAAAACCCTAAAAACTCAATTCATCCTCCAAAGATCATCTATGACGATCGCAGGATCGTCCAGGACGATGTCTTCAGAAAACCCTAAAAACTCAATTCTGCCACCAAACATCATCCCGGACGATCGCAGGATCGTCTAGGACGATGTGCAAAATATGACCTGATAGTCCCGTACGATCCTGGAATAGTCCAGGATGATCAGTACAAATTTTGCACAATTCGTCCAGTACGATATACATATCATCCCGGACGATCATAATATCAAATTATGCATATTTGATTGAATAATTACAACATTAATTTAGGCAACATTGTCATGGATCATCCAGTATGATATGGATCATCCTGGATGATTAGACCACAAATAGAAACTTACAATCTTGCCTAAATTATTATGGCGGCTAGGGTTTTGAGACCGTAATGGATCGGCCAGGATGATTAGTTCAATGACCAGATTATCCAGGACGATCTTGAGATCGTCCTGTACGATGTGTTCAAAAATTAAACTTCTAAATATGACAAGATCTCACTCCCTTTGAGTATGTGTGTACATGGTCATAAGCAAGCATACACTTTACAGGACTTGACTCAAGAAATCAAAAGGTTCATTAATGAGAATTACAAATAACACACATCGTAACCTATTCTACCCATTCTTGAGCCTTGATTCTTTATTGGATGGTGCATGCTGTTTCCTGAAATGTTAGTATACACATAGATAAATATACATTCCAAGTATTAGGATATGTGAGCCAAATGTTTGTTATCATCAAAATAAGAACTCATGAGCCCGAGTCGTAACAATTGAAAATCATACAGTACGATAAATTTTTAAAAAAATTTTAAACATGAAAATAAATCCCCCCCTATGTGTGTGCACGGTTGCTCCTTTCACATACATACTTCTGTGGCAGACTCAAGAAAATAAAAAATAAAGAAATTAAAAATTATAGAATTTTCAACATCCTATTCTACCCAGTTTGAGTCTCCAGCAACCTTGAGCAGTGTGCATATGACCTGAAATGTTAGTGCTCATATACAAGGATAAATATTTGTAATCTTAACGAAGTCCAGATGGATTCAGTAAGTATTAGTTGTTACCATCAAAATTAAGTGCTCGGGATCCAGGATTTCAACACTTTCAAGTGGTATCAGAGAGGGATTCAAAAATTTAAGTTTAAAAACTTTTGAATTTAATCCATGGCTAACTTTAATAATCATAATACTGCTGAAGGTTATTCAATTACACGACCACCATTGTTTGATAACAAACCTTTTGATTTTTGGAAAACTCATATGTCCACTTTTCTTCAATCAATTGATTATCGCATGTGGATGCTTGTTAAGGATGGCTATGAGCCTCCTTTTAGAATGATTAACAATGTTAAAACTAAACTGCCTTTCACTGATTGGACTTTTAATGATCGTGACCTAGCCCAACTGAATGCCAAATGTTTGAACTATTTTTTCTGAAGGTTTGATAGGGATGTTAGTCCCTGATGAACTAGTCCCGAGGCTAACCAAGAGGGGGGGTGAATTGGTTATTTAAAAATTTGAGAGCAACAAGAATAATCTTTTCATTGATTTCCAGCGGAAACAAGTAAACACATAAAAGAAAAGATTAACCACAAATTTCACCCAAGCAGTTCATATCAGAAAACTAAAGTGCAAAAAATAATTAGAAAGAACACACCATATTTTATAGTGATTCGGTCAACTTGATCTACATCCACTCCCCGGAGCCTCCCCTCCGGGTATTGCACTAACTCAAAGTGACTTTCCTTTTGCTCCCACAGCAAGGAAAAGAAGCCTGTACAAAAAACTACTTTTCACCGACACGGTGAGGCAGAGAACCTAACCTCCTTTCGCTTCCTCCTGAACCAGGCAGAGAACCCTGATCTTCTTGCCGACGATCCTCCCAAGAGACACCGACAAGACCAGAGACGACGAGCGGAGAAGATAACTCTGATCCTTGCTTGGAGCAACCTTTGTGAATCTGTCACAAACTTCTCCTCACAAGATCCTCTCTCTCTCTCTCCCAACATCTCTCTCTAGGGTTTCTCTGTAAAGGAAAGTGGCAAAAGATTTTTTTGTTGGAAGAAAAATATCTTTTAAAGGAGGGCTCTAAAATTGCCCTAAATCTCAACAGGTCGGCAAGAATCGTCCAGGATGATAGAAATATCATCCTGTATGATTAATTTAAAATCACCTGTTTTAGCTTGGACGATCTGGCTCTTCTGGACGATCAGTAGAAAAAATTGATCAGATCGTCCCATCTGATTTTGTGATCGTTCGGGATGATTAGTGTAAATCCAGGAATTTCATCCAGAAGACTGCTCTGGTCGTCCAGAGGAACTTGTGCTGGATGATCCAAAAATGACTTGATCGTCCCGAATGATATTGATATCATCCTATACGAATAGAATAAAAAGTGCCAAAATCATCCTGAATACCACTCTAGATGTACAACTAAAATACACTGGACGATCATGATCGTCCTGGACGATCTTGCGATCGTCCCAGATGATGTGATCATATTAATTAAATATTAATTACTTTCCTTAATCACCAGACTAATTTAGGCATGATTGTACTGGATCGTCCAGGATAATACACGTATCGTCCGGGATGATCAAATCAAATCTCTAAAAATAAAACTAGCCTAACTTGATCTGGCGGCTAAGAATTTTTGATTTGAACTTATCATCCTGTATGATGTATTGATCATCCAGGACGATCGTCTTAATCAGACACGCTTAACTTGGTCGCCCTAATTAGGGTTTCTATTTTCACTTGATCGTCCAGGACGATGTGAATATCGTCCAAGACGATCTGAACAAAAATTAAACAGAAGCTCTAATTCACTCAAGCTCTCCCCCTGAGTGTGTGTGTGCAAGGTTACTTAGTTAGGGGATTAGTTACATTACAATTGACTCAAGAAAAGGAAAATAGTACATTAGACACACTTGGACTCGATCTTGAGTTGGCTTGAGTTGCTTTTGATCTTTTATACCTGAAATGGGTTAGCCAAGCAAAATAGAATACAAATATGTTTGTCATCATTAAAACTATATTTTTTGAAACCAGATTTGCAAAATTTTCTGTGCCTTAAAATTTGAGGATTACATGCGTGTTTCTACGTGTACAACTGGCAAAAAAATTTGGGATAGATTGTGCATCACTTATGAAGGTACAACTAAAGGAAAATAATCTAAGTTAAACATATTGCTTCATGACTATGAACTTTTTTGCATGAAACCTATTGAATCTATTTCTGAAATGTATACAAGATTCACTCAAATTCTCACTTCTTTGCATGCCTTAAGAAGAGAACTTACAAACTATGAAAGAGTGAACAAAATTCTTAGATGTTTGCCTTCTTCGTATGATGCTAAGATAACTGCAATCACTGAATCTAAAGATTTAAATACTTACTCTATTGATAGCTTACTTGGATCACTCATTGCTTATGAGCAAGGGGTGAACCAAAGACAGCTTGATGTAGGTGAAAAGAAGAAGGAGAAAACAGTGGCACTGAAGGCCAACGATAGTGATACTAGTACTTCCAGGTTTGATAGTGATGATGTTGCCTTAATCACTAGGCAATTCAAAAGCTTTCTAAGGAAGAAACACAAGAACTTTCAGAAGTGGAGCAACGGTAAGTCTAGCAAAAATTTTAAAGGTTCATATGATACTGTTTATTTTGAATGCAGGAAGCCTAGACATATTAAGGCTGATTGTCCTACACTTAAAGCTCACCCAAGCAAGGAGAAGGGTGAGGAGAAACACAAGTTTAGGAAGGACAAGAAGCAGATTCAGAAGGCGTTCTGGGCAGATTCTGCATCCGACTCCTCTGAGACTGAAGCTGAGGAGGAGACTATAAATTTGTGTCTGCTGGCTAATGATCATCCTGAACAGTCTGATCAAGAAGAGGTATGTGAGTTTATTTACGAGTAATTATTTAAAGTGTCTGAAAGAATTCATGCATCATATAGGAAGCTCAAGAAAACTCATACTAGCCTGAAACTAGAACTTCTAAATTTACAAAAAGAGCATAAAACTTTAATTAAAGATCATTCTACTGTTGATTGCAATCACATGTCTTTACTTGATGAATTTGATGAGCTGAACAAAAAGCATTCTGATTTAATCATTGAACATGATTCACTGAAAACCTCACATGTTGATTTAGAGAAAGCTTTCAAAGAATTAGACAATCTTGCATGTGAAAAGGAGAGTAGTAATGGAGCATTGAACATTGAAATTTGAAATTGCAAGTTTAAAGAAAGAGAATGAATTTTTAAAAGTTAAAATTAGTGCTTTTGAGCAAAATAAAATACCTCATACTTTTGCACAGTTTTATGCACCTCCACCTTTTGAAGAATCTATTTCAAAATCATCAAAGCATGTTTCATACAAACCTAGAAAGAGGCACTATCACCCACGTAGATTAATTAACCATTTTCCTGGTATTAGATATTTTTTTGTGGCATGTTATGATATATTTCTCACACCTGTACTGTTCACCATAGTACACATTGGGTGTGGAGGCCCAAATTACTTGTTTCATAACATAGCACACATGCATTGCATTCTTCTTTTCATAGGAAGGAACCCAAATCTGTTTGAGTTTCTAAATCTGACGTTTGATGATTTTGTAGGTGTGCTCTCACATAAGACCTTGTGAGAGTATGTGGTACCTGGACAGCGGATGTTCAAGACACATGATTGGAGATGTAAATCAGTTTATTTCGCTGGAAGCCAGGGCTGGAGGCAAGGTTACACTTGGAGATAACACCACCCGGGGGTGGTAGGTTTAGGTATAATTGGTGATTCAAAGAATTTTATGATTGACAATATTTTACTTATAGATGGATTGAAACACAACCTACTAAGCATCAGTCAGCTCTGTGATAAAGGATACAACATCAAATTCCTGCCCACTTACTATATTATAAGCTTAAATGATAAAATTATTTTGTAGGGACAAAGGATCAACAATGTCTACATGTTGGATTTTAAAGCTGATGTTTCAATTTACTTAAAACTGCTGCTGATGAGTCTTGGTTGTGGCATAGGAGATTGTGTCATGCTAGTATGAAAATACTTAGGAGAGTCACCCAAAAGGACTTAGTTAGAGGTGTCCCTAAGCTTAAGTTCACTAAGGACCACCTGTGTGATGCCTATCAATTAGGGAAGCAAGTTCAGTCCTCTTTTCACTCTGTTAAGGACATTAGCACCTCTAGACCTTTAGAAGTCCTTCACATGGATCTCTTTTGACCCATTAGCACTGCCAGCTTAGGGGGGAAAGTCTATGGTTTTATGATTGCTGATGATTACTTGAGGTTCACTTGGATTAAATTTCTATCATATAAATCTGAGTCATTTGATGAGTTTAAGTCCTTCTCCACTTGGATTCAGAGGAAGTTAGGTTGTGAGATCTTGACTATTCATAGTGATCATGGTGGAGAGTTTGAAAATGTGAAGTTTGGAACTTTCTGTGAGGAGCAAGGGATTAGTCACAACTTTTCAGCTCCTAGAACCCCTCAGTAGAATGGGGTAGCTGAAAGGAAGAACAAGACCTTAGTGGAAGCCGCTAGAGCCATGCTTGCTGAGTATTCACTTCCAAAATACTTTTGGGCTGAAGCGGTGAACACTGCCTATTATGTGCTGAATAGGGTGAATGTTAGATCCAATCTGAATAAGACACCTTATGAGATCATTAAGGGTAGAACTCCAAACCTGTCCCACCTCCATGTCTTTGGCTGTAAGGTTTTCATTCTGAACAATGAGAAATCATCCTTAGGAAAGTTTGACCCCAAATCTGATGAAGGAGTGTTCTTAGGCTATTCTAGTGTGGGGAAATCCTTTAGGGTGTTTAAGAAGAGAACTTTGGTCGTGGAAGAGACAACTTATGTGGTGTTTGATGAATCTGATCCTAAGGTGACTAGAGTTGAGGAAGAAAAAGAGGTAGGGGAGATTACCCAAGGGGTTAAAAATGTAAATCTGGAGGAAAGGATAGAACCTCAAACCACCTTGCCTAAAAATTAGAGATATTCTTCGAGTCATCCTAAAGAACTGATCTTAGGAGACCCTTCTGAAGGTGTTAGGACTAGGCATGGACTTTGGAAGGAAGTAAACCACTCTGCCTTTATCTCAATGACTGAACACACCAACATCAATAAAGCCCTTTCTGATGAGTTTTGGATCTTAGCTATACAAGAGGAATTGAATCAATTTGTAAGGAACGATGTTTGGGAGCTAGTAGAAAGACCTAAAAATTAAAGTATAGTGGGAACCAAGTGGGTCTTTAAGAATAAGATGAATGATTCTGGTGTGGTGGTTAGGAATAAGGCAAGATTAGTGGCTAAGGGGTATAATCAGATTGAAGGGATTGATTAATCGACCATTAGATTTAAGCTATTTCAAATGGATGTCAAGAGTGCCTTTTTAAATGGGGTAATAAAAGAGGATGTTTTTGTAGAACAACCCCAAGGTTTTTGAGAGTTCCCAATATCCAAATTATGTTTACAAATTAAAAAAGGCCTTAAATGGATTGAAACAGGCACCCAACACTTCGTATGAGAGGCTTAGCACATTCCTGTTAGAAAGTGAGTTTGGTAAGGGGAGCGTAAACACCACCCTTTTTCTGAGGAGAGTAGGGGATGATTTACTCATTGTCCAGATCTATGTTGATGATATAACTTTTGGATCTTCTGATAAATATTTATGTGATGAATTTTCTAAAATAATGAGTAAGTAATTTGATATGAGTATGATGGGAGAATTATCCTACCTTTTGGGGTTTAGCATAAGGTAAATGGATGATGGAACCTTTCTCAAACAATCTAAATACACTAAGGATATTTTAAAGAAATATGAAATGGACAAAGCCAAGCCAATCAATACTCCCGTGAGCTCCTCTGTTCAGTTAGATAAGAATTCAAGTGAAAAATTTATTGATCAGAAGAAGTATAGAGGAATAATTGGATCACTGCTTTACCTAACTGCTAGCCAACCAGATATTATGTTTAGTATTTGTCTTTTTACTAGGTTTCAAGTTGATCCTAAAGAGTCCCACCTGACTGCTGTTAAGAGAATTCTTAGATATCTTTTAGGGACCCCAAACCTAGGAATTTGGTACCCTAGGCACAGTACCTCTTTTGAGATTATTGGATATTCTGATTCTAACTTTGTATGGTGTAGGGTGGATAGAAAGAGTACTTCTGGAACTTATCAATTCATAGGATAATCTTTAGTTTCCTGGTCCAGTAGAAAGTAGAACTCAGTTACACTTTCCATTGTTGAAGTTGAGTACATTGCCTTAGGAAGTTGTCACTATAGGAAAATAATGAAATACCGGTGGAATTTCCGGCAAAAATATTTACGCCTGAATAAACAACGGAATTTTCGGTGGATGGAACCGCCGGTACTTTTACGGCGTCTTTTCCAGCGGAAATACCGTCGGTACGTTTTCGGCGGCGAAACCGCCGGCATTTCGCCAGTGTTTTCAATATACCGACGCATATTCCGTCGGTAATATCCGGCGGATTTATCGCCAGTTAATTAAAACCCGACGAAGTATTACCGATGGATTATCCACCGGTAATACTTCCGGCATATTTTTCGCCTGAAAATACGCCGATAATCTCAATATATCTACCCTGTTCCCTCGACTTCAGTTCATTCTATTTAGGTCTCCGCTACCGACGACGTGTGCCAGCCCTTGATCTCCGTCGACGACGTCCCTCCCTCCCTCGATCGAGCTCGTTCGACGACGACCTTGCCCTCGAATTATGTCGACGACCTCCCTCCCTCGCTCGCTTGCTCGCTCGAGATCCTCCATCGACGACGCACGCCCGTGGCTGTGTAGGTAACTTTCTCCCTTTCGCACACTCTGTTTCCTCCAGCCAGTTCGCCCTAATTTAAAGAAGTTTTATTCTTGGATGCAGTTCAACTTCGCTCCGTTGATGTTGGCCGCACCGGGAGCTCGGTTGCTGTTTATGTAACTTTGTCCTTTTCGTATTTCTTTTTTTTGTTGGGTTTAGTCATGGATGTTCTCACTAGACATTTGCAAAAGGATGTACAATGGTGTATGCTTTTTGTTGATGATATTCTTATTGTTGATAAGAGTAGAGAGGGAGTTGAAGGTAAACTTGATTTATGTAGGCCAACCTTAGAGTCTAAAAACTTTCATTTGAGTAAATGTGATGCACAAGATTGTGTGAATTATAGAGGAACTAAGTTAATGTGTTATACTCTAAAATTGTGGGAGTGAGTTATGGAGCATAGGTTGTGGTGTGATGCTAATATTTCTCAAAATTAATTTGGATTCATGCCAGATAGGTTTACCTTAGAGTCTAAAGGTTTTCGCATGAGTAGATCTAAAATAGAATATATGGAGTGCAATTTTAGTCGTAATAGTGCTAGTGAGGGGATTGTCACATTGGATGATCAAGTCATTAATAAGAATACACATTTTAGATATCTTGGATCTATTATTCAGAGTGCTGGTGAAATAGATGGGGATATTATCAGCAGAATTTATGTTGGATAGTTGAAGTGGAGGAATGTATCGGGCTTATTGTGTGATAGAAAAGTACCCCTCAAACTTGAAAAATTATTCTGTCCGGACAGCGGTACCGATCGGTACCGAGCGGTACTACTGTCGGTACCGAGTGGTACCGCGCTCGGTACCAAGCGCCTAATGATGTGGTGAGACCTGTAATGCTTTATGGTGCCGAATGTTGGCCTATAAAAGAGTAGCATAATTCTAAGTTAAGTGCAGAAATGAGGATGCTCATGTGGATGAGTGGTTATACCCTTAGTATCAAATGTAGATCATCTTTATTCTCTCTATATTTCTCCATCAAACCTAAATAGGACTACCTTGCTATCCTTTTATAAATGGTAGTATGTAACTATTTTGGCAAGTAATCGTAACTTATATCCTTATTGTCAATATTATATGTAGGCTATATATTATCGATATCAGAACTCAAAGAAGTTGGATGTATAATCGATTGGCGCAAGGATGGAAGACATTAACTGATGAGTTTATTAGAGGGGTGCATATTTTTATTCAGACAGCTTCTCAACTACCCAGCTTCATCTCAGATGGGAAGTTTCGTTGCCCATGTTCTAAACATAAAAATCAGGTGCACCTTAGCCCAGATGACGTAACTGTTGATCTATATCGTTGAGGTTTCATGCCAAATTACTGGTATTGGACTTCTCATGGTGAGTATGAACCACATTTAGATTCTCAATGCTGCCCATCGATAAGTGCTACTAGAGATGATGAAGAGCATATCATACCTAATCTTGAGGACTTAATTCATGATGCAAGTGGAGCACAATTTGAGCAATATACAGAAGAGTCACCTAATAAAGAAGCACAAAATTTTTATGATTTATTGCATGCTTCCCAACAACCAATAAGGATAGGTTGCACCACTCACTCAGAGTTATCTGTTGCTCTTAAGATGTTAAGTATCAAGGCATAATATAATGTCCCCCGTGATTGTTTTAATCAATTTATTGGACTGCTTAAAGAAACCAATCCAGCAGATAACATAATTCCCACAGATTTATATCGGACTAAGAAGTTGGTTTCGAAGCTTGGTTTGACATACAAAAAGATAGATTATTGTGTCAACGGTTGCATGTTATTCTATAAAGATTTCCAATCAGAGATTGCATGCCATCATTGCAGCACACCGAGATTTAAACTAAAATCTATCATGAAAAGAAAGCTGAAGGATGTAACAGCCAGTAGGTTATTTTACTTACCCATAATTCCTAGACTGCAATGATTATATGCATCAATGAGATCTGCTGAACATATGAGATGGCATAAAGAACATATCTCACAGGAAGGGTTTATTACACATCCATCAGAAGCAGAGGCCTGGAAACATTTTGATCGTACATATCCGACATTCACCTCAGAATCAAGAAATATAAGATTACATTTATGCGCAGATGGTTTCACTCCATTTAGTCAGTCTGCTTCACCTTACTCATGTTGGCCCGTCATACTCACATCATATAATCCTCCACAAGAGATGTGTATGACTACTCCTTATATGTTTCTGACGCTTATCATTCCAGGGCCACATAATCCAAAAGCAAAGATCGATGTTTTCTTACAACCGTTAATTGATGATTTAAATCTATTATGGGAAGAGGGAATAAGTACATATGACATCTCCACCAAACAGAACTTTATTATGAGGGCAGTATTACTTTGGACAATTGGTGATTTTCCCACATACGGTATGCTCTCAGGTTGGAACACTTCTGGAAAATTATCTTGTCCACTTTGCATGAAAAATGCAAAGTCATTCACTTTAAAGCACGGAGAAAAGAACACTTGGTTTGACTGTCATCACATGTTCTTACCTACAGATCAACCTTTCAGGCGAAATAAGGATAGTTTTGTCAAGAATAAAATGGTAATGTCACTACCTTCTCCTAGATTAACTAGTGAAGAAATATTTGAAAGAGTCAGCTCCAGCCCCACAGTAGTGGAAACTCCATCATTAGTTGATTACAAATTGCCAGGATATGGTGTCAACCACAATTGGACTAAGAAAAATATTTTTTGGACATTACCATATTGGAGGATAAACTTGATCAGACATAACTTAGATGTGATGCATATAGAGAAAAATATCTTTGATAATATATTCAATACAGTTATAGATATCAAAGATAAATCCAAAGACAACATAAAAGCAAGGATGGACTTAAAGGAGATTTATAGGAGAAAAGCATTAGAATTGAGGGATGGTGGAAGTGGAAAATATTTCAAACCAAAAGCTCTATTCACTTTGACTTTAGAGCAGAGGCGTGCTGTTTGTGAATGGGTGAAGAGTTTACGTGTACCTGATGGATATTCTTCAAATCTAAGCAGATGTGTTGACATTAGAACTGGGAGATTATTTGGTATGAAGAGTCATAACTGTCATCTCTTCATGTAATGTTTGTTGTCAACTACCTTTAGTTATCTGCGGGATCAAATTTTGAAGCCCTTGATCGAGCTGAGTATCTTCTTCAAAAATTTATGCTCTTCAGAATTAAATATAGAGCAACTGATTCTTATGGAGCAGCATATCCCGTTTATTCTATGTAAACTTGAGAAGATATTTCCTCCAGCTTTTTTTGACTCTATGGAGCATCTGCCGTTACATTTATCATATGAAGCTAGAGTTAGTGGACCAGTTCAGTATCGGTGGATGTATCCTTTTGAGAGATACTTAAATAAACTTAAGAAGACTGCTAAGAATAAAGCGCATCCTGAAGGCTCAATATGCGAAGCATATTTAATGTACGAGACAACTCAATTCTGCTCGTATTACTTTGAAACAAGGTCACAATCAAGTCAGAGCACTGCACCTGAAAAAGTGGGTCAATCCTCAAATTTATCTGTATTCAACGGTAGTGGTGAACCCGTAGGCGCTAGTACCATGCGCTATTTGACTGATAAAGAGATGCGAGTTGCCACTTTATATGTCTTGCTTAACTGTGATGAAGTTGAGTCATATCTCGAGTAAGTTTGAATAAGCTTGCTCATAAATTTGTTACTCACACTTTCATTCAATCGAAACCTTAATGTTTACAGGAGTTTCATTGATGGATTGAATACAATAGAATAAGTAGAAGTCCAGAAGATAGTGGAAATAAATTTTCCTATTTGGTTTAAAAATGTGTTATATATTTTAACAATTCATTTCAATTAATATATCTTTATTTAGTTATTAAGCATACTAATGAAATACTTTATCTAATAACTAGGTCCACGCTGAAGGTAGTAATTTGCAATATCATGGACTACTTGATCTAGCTTGGGGACCAAATAGAGCGGTAAAGTGTTATCAAAATTTCTTAGTTAATGGTTATAAATTCCAAACCAAATATTAGTGTGAAGATAGAAAAATAGATAATTCTGATGTATGTGTTAGAGGGAATACCCATACAGGTGATGAGTCTGAGTATTATGGGGTATTAAAAGAAATATTACAGTTAGAATATCCTGGTATTGGGAATAATGTGTATCTATTCAATTGTGAGTGGTTTGATCTAGTAAAGAATAAAGGTACAAGAATACATCCATTGTATGGTATAACAGAAGTCAAACGGGATAGAAAATATTCAACGTATTAACATTCATAGGAGGACTATACACGGCTTCAAGAGAGTCAGGCTGTAGCAGGTGAAGGTTCTTCTGCTGGATCAACAGACTATTCTGACTACCGCACTTGGTCGCAAGCGGTAGGAGGAATGCAGCATTGCAGAGTATATGGGTTAGGCTCGCAGGCCTATGCATATGAAGGGCAGTCATCTAGTGGGGGTAGTTTTCATCTAGTACCCAAGAATTTTTATATACCCAACAGATAGCTGCCCTCGCAACCGAGCTAGAACAGGTACGGAAAGCCCAAGCTAATTGGCAGATACAAATGCAGCAGCAAATGATGCAGATACAGCAGCAGCAAGCTCAAATGTTAGAAGAAATGAGAAAGATGAGGGAGCAGATGAGTAGTGGTAGAAGTACAACATCACCTGAGGATGAAACTGAATCAGAGTAGACATTTTTAATCTATTTAACTGATGTGGACATATGTTTTTATATGTTTTTTGGACAAATTTATCTATTTGCTGTTTGAACATGTTTAGTTATTTATTTATGACACTTTTCTTATATATGTTTATTTGTACATGTTTAAGTATTCCTTATCTGGTTGATGCTCTTCTGGTTTGTGTAATTGTTGATTTTATGGAATATATATGGTGTTGTAATTTTTTGTATACATGTATAAATGTGGAAATCACTTTTCAAAGTGAGGAAGATTTTTTTTCCTGCTACAGGTTTCTGGCAGATTATCCGCCGGTAACTTTGCCGGAAATACTATATGACAAAATTTCTGGCGACATATGCGATGGAACTTTCGATGGATATTTTGACGGTAATTTCTGACGGTAAGACTAGACATCGCTTTTATTGCGGTGGAATATCTGCCGGAACTTCCAGCGGATAATTTCCACCGGTATTTTCGGCCGTTATTACGCCGGAACACTGCCATAGAAAAGGCGTCAGTTTGTCAAATATATCCGCCGGAACATCCGCCGGAAATGTTTCCAGCGAAAAAAATGCGACGGAATGTTTTTTCCGACGTGAGTTTTACCGTCGGAGTAATTTCAGCCGGTAATCCATTGAAAACCGATTATTTCTGTCGCATTTTTTACTTTACAAGAAAATTTTGTCCGCCGGTAATAGTTGTTTTTCCTGTAGTGTGTGTGGCCCAAGTTCATTGGTTGAGTAACAAGTCTTGGATTTAGGATTACCTATGGGCACAATTTCTATTCTGTGTTATAATACTAGTGTCATCTGTATTTCTAAGAATTCAATGCAACATTCTAGAACCAAACACATTGATATAAAGCATCACTTCATTAGGGACCATGTTACAAAAGGGGACATTGAGCTACATCATATAGCAACTAAAAATTAACTGGCTGACATATTTACTAAACCATTGGCCTTTGACTCTTTCAACATTTTGAGGACCAGATTAGGTGTGATTGACATAAATGCTTAATTCTGATGAATACTGATTTCTGATTTATCTGTTTTTCTTATTTTGTTTCTATTAGTTAGCAGGTTGATTTAATTATCTATTTTCTATTATTTTTATTTTTCTGTTGATTTCTATTTTAGCCTTGATGTTAGGTTGATTTGAGTATTTATTTTGATGCGATTTCCTACTTATTTTTATTTACTGTTTCATCTCTTTTTTTTACTGTTTTATCTCTTTTAAAATTAGATCACTGCTCACTACTACTGATAAACTGGATTTCTGACTGAGAGTTTTGCCTTGTTTTTATTTGGAAGCTGGTAAGCAATGATTGATTCCACTGGGTATGTTAAAGGGAAGAAACATCGATGATTGTTTCTCTTCCTCTAACTCCTTTAGTGGTGTATTATTTCTTTCGGATACAAATCTTCTTCAAAATTAAAAAGTTGGTTTTTGAAATTGAGATCTATTTTATCTTCCTACAGTAATCTACCTCATATAAATAGTGTTTTCAAAGTTTTGGGTCATTATTATGATTTTCTGAAACAAGTGATTGCACTTATCATACGATGTATGGCTTTTATTTTATGAATTACTCTTCCTTATTGTGGAGAGTGAGTTTTGTCGTCTCCTATGCCTGGAAGATAATTTCACAGCTGAGACTCTTTAACGATTATGAAAAGAAGAAAGCTTACAAAAGATGTGCAGTGCGCCAAACAAATTGAACAAGAGGCACAAAATAAGCCCAAAGCTGAAAAGATACGAAATGTCGTCAAACTGAAAGATACGTAAAGTGTATCAAAAATCAAAAGATGTACAAAGCGCCAAACAAATTTAAAAAGAGGCACAAAATGAGCCCAACCAAGCTTTCTCCCCTTTCAAATAGTTAAATGTCTTAGAAAAATCCATGCGCCACTTAATATTTTCAAAAGCTTGAGTTTGAAAATCCTGATTTCTGATTTATTACTTTGTAATACTATTATATCAGATATTTTTCTGGAACGCGGCTTAAAAGGATCTCTTTTTAAATCCAATTTCTTTTCTTCTGAATTGGATTTTTATTTTGAAAGGAATTTGCATCTACAAGGTGTCCGAGGTGGGAGTTACGAAGGTCAATTTTCTAACTTTTTTTAGATTTCAGCACTGTCGATCGTCTTCTTATTGGTTTTTGGATTCAAAATCAAGGGGAAACTCTGATTTACTGGAGTAGATCAAAAAAAAAATTTGTTATTTTTGTCTCTCGTTTCGAGTTTTATTTACTCTGCTTTTGATTTTCATTTTATTGTATGTGTTTTTGGGATCCCTGATCTTTCATCTCCATCCTCCATCTTTTTTATTTTTTCTTCACATCGTCCTGGACGATCCCCACATTGTCCTGGATGATCTTCTTCATCCTGGACAATCCATACATCATCCTGGATGATCCCTTTAAATCATCCTCACTCTGATCATACTGCTGAGATGCATCAATTATTCGTGATCATCTTAGATGATCCTCCCATCGTCCTAGACGATATGATCCATACTTTTTGATCCTAATCAAACGGCTGAGAATGCACCAATTATTGTTCATCGTCCTGGATGATCCACCTCATCATCCCGGACGATCCACGTGTCAGCAGTTAGACGATTCAAATTTAGCCTGTCCGATATATTTATTGCATATCATCCTGGATGATCCACCTAATCGTCCTGGATGATGCTTTTCATCAACGGTCGTCCAGCTTGACTCCTCGGGACGATCACCCATCTCTAATCATCCAGAACGATTTGATGGCCTTTTTGACCAATCGTCCTGGCCGTCATAATTGCTCCTATCATCCTGGACGATCCTGTGATCGTACGGGACGATCTGGCCGATTTCTATTTAAACAGCCTATTTCTTCAGCTTTCTCCACACTTCTCTCCCATATCTCCTCTCTTATATTTTCTAATGACTAGTGGGAAGCGATCTAGGAAAAAGTGTGCGAGCTACTCACGGGAAAATATCAATCCCTGCTTTTTAAATACAGCCGATCAGGCTGCCTTCGAACGATATCTTGAAGTGGGAATCATACAGTCCAAAATTGTAAACCCCGTACCCTTACCTACCCTGTCCTTAATCTTTTTGCGCATACCTCCCTCACCTTCATCCTCACCATGGCCTTCCCATTTAGCCTTGAACTTCTCCAAGTCTTCTTCGCCAATCTTCGCATCACCGCCGACTACTTCACCCTTCTCTCCTATGTAAATCAATGACCAGTAGAACTCACAGCCAAGGACTTTCATAATATCCTTCATCTCTCTATGACTGGTGACAAAATCTACACCCTTATTTTTGATCCTGACTATGATTGGAGTGTCGTCAATCACTTCCTTAGAAATACAAATGCACCCTACCATGACAATGCTTGCACTTCCCTCCTTAAGGATACCTGTACCATTCAACATGTCCTTCGCTCCTCCATCATCCCCAAGGCTGGGGATCGCATTCGCATCACCGCTTTACTGTTTCTGACCACCTGTTACACCTTGGCCCACCGGAACTTCAATGTTTCTGACCTTCTTTTCAGATATATCGAGCATCTCACTACCATTAGGGATCCGAGCCATAGACGACGTCTAAATCTAGCTTTAGGACACATCATTGCATATGCTTTGGAGATAAAATATGACCTGCAATATTCAGTCCCTCCCAATGTCCCTCCTTCCTACTTTATAAATAATTTATTCCATGTACTCCACAATACCCGACTACATTCGGAGCCCGCCTCGGATGTTGAGGAGGAAGAGGAAGAAGTTGTTCCTGTTCCTACTGCACCTGATGTACCTGCTCCCCTTCACATTACTTCCCCTTTCGATCATCTGGTGTAGCGGTTCGACCTGTGGAAGGCACGATTTGATTCTTATGTTGCTGCTCAGAAGCAGGAGCACACTGAGGATCTACAGCGCTTTAATGATTATGTTGCTCAGCAGCAACAGCAGCACGGCCAGGATATTACCTGGATTGGAGCACATTTCACTGCCATTCATGGTTACTTCACGTCGCCACCATCTCCTCCTTCTGATCAGGATCCGCCTCCATTTTAGTTTTGTGTTTTGTGTTATTTTCTATTTGTACTGTTGTCTCTGTTCCTCCTCCTTTTTATGATGTCAAAAGGGGGAGTCAGTTTTAGTAGTTTTTTTTTTATGCATTGATCTTCTCTTGTGTTGTTTATTTCATTTGTAGTTATTTTCCTGTACTATTCTAGTTGTTCAGTGAAATTTGGAAAGATATGTGTGCGTTGTTTAACTCCTAGTTATTTTATTCTAAACTACTGCACTAATGTTTACCATCATCAAAAAGGGGGAGATTGTTACAAATCTGGTTTTAAATAGTACAGTTTTGATGCTGACAAATATGTTTGTATTCTGTTTTGCTTGGCTAACCTATTTCAGGCTCAAGCCAACTCAAGAACGGGTCTAAGTGTGTCTAAATATAGTGTTTTCCTTTTTCTTGAGTCAATTGTAATGTAACTGATCTCCTAGCTAAGTAACCTTACACACACATATTCAGGGGGCGAGCTTGAGTGAATTAGAGTTTTTGTTCAATTTTTGTTCAGATTGTCCTGGACGATATTCACATCGTCCTGGATGATCAAGTGAAAATAGAAACCCTAATTAGGGCGACCACGTTAAGTGTGTCTGATTAAGCTGATCATCATGGATGATCCATATATCGTACGGGATGATAGGCTCAAATCAAAAATTTTCAGCTACCAGATCAAGTTAGGCAAGTTTAATTTTTAGAGATTTCATCTGATCGTCCCGGATGATACGTGTATCATCCTAGACGATCCAGTACAATCATGCCTAAATTAGTCTAGTGATTAAGAAAAGTAATTAATATTTAATTGATATGATTATATCATCCGGGATAATCGTAAGATCGTCCAGGACGATCATGATAATCCAGTGTGTTTCAGCTGTACATCCAAAGCGGTGCTCAGGATGATTTTGGCACTTTTTATTTTAATCGTACCGGACAATATCAATATCGTGTTGGATGATCAAGTTATTTTTAGGTTGTCCAGCACAAGTTCCTCTGGACGACCAGAGCGGTCTTCTGGACAAAATTCCTGAATTTACAATAATTGTCCTGGATGATCGCAGAATCGTACGAGACGATATAAACAACTTTTTCCATTGATCGTCATGAAGAGCCAGATCATCCAGGATAAAATAGGTGATTTTGAACTAATCGTACAAGATGATCTATAGATCGTCCTGGACGATATAAGCCGACCAGTTGAGATTTAGGGCAAATTTTGAGCCCTCCTATAAAAAATCTTTTTCTTCCAACAAGAAAAATCTTTTGCCACATTCCTTTACAGAGAAATCCTAGAGAGAGAGAGAGTTTGGGAGAGAGAGAGAGGATCTTGTGAGGGGGAGTTTGTGAGGGATTCACAAAGGTTGCTCCAAGAAAGGATCAGAGTCGTCTTCTCCGTTTGACGTCTCTCGTCTTGTCGGTGTTCTTTATGGGAGGATCGTTCGCAAGAAGATCCGGGTTCTCTGCCTGCTTCAGGAGGAAGCTAAAGGAGTTCAGGTTCTCTGCCTGCTTCAGGAGGAAGCCAAAGGAGTCTGAGGTTCTCTGCCTGCTTCAGGAGGAAGATAAAGGAGGTTAGGTTCTCCGCCTCACTGTGTCGGTGGAAAGGAGTTTCTATACAGGCTTCTCCGCCTTACTGTGGGAGCAGAAGGAGAGTCACTTTGAGTTAGTGCAATACCCAGAGGGGAGGCTCTGGGGAGTGGACGTAGGTTAAGTTGACCGAACCACTATAAAATCTGGTGTGTTCTTTTTGATTATTTTTTGCACTTTAGTTTTCTGTGATTATCTGCTTGGGTGAAATATGTGGTTGATCTTTTCGTTTATGTGTTTACTTATTTTTGCTGTAAATCATCGAAAAGATTTTTCCTGTTGCTCTTATGAATTTTTAAATAACTAATTCATCTCCCCTCTTGGTTAGCCTCAGTACTAGTTCATCAGGGCTTAACATCCCTATCGAACTTTCACTTTTACCTTGTCGAAGGTAAAATGTCAGAGTTCAAAGATTTGAGAGATAATGAATTTAGACATTGGATTTGAGTTGTCAATGTTAATCTATAAGAGATATTATAGGAGAACATATGACAAGTGATAATTAAAGTTGAAGAAGTTAAAAGAGAGTTTTTTTTTTTAATTTGAGATTCTGGCAGCATCTCCCCTTATTTTTGAAACTCGAGGTGTTAAATTTATATTCAACTCAACAGTTTATAAATTTTAGGGAAGAGCTAAAGAAAATAATTTGACTCTTTTATCCTGATAAGTGATTCGGGGTAGAATATCAAAAATTGATTCAACCGGAAAGATTGAAGAGGCATTGCGTATATTAAACTACAATGATCATCATAGAAGAATATATAGCAATATAATTTAGACTTGAATTATTTTGAAGGGATATTTGAAAAGTTCAAATGTCCGACAGCATCTCTCCTTATTTTGAAACTCGAAGTATCAAACCTGTGTCCAACATAAGAGTTTACAAAACTTTAAGAAAAAGATTTTAAAAGCTCAACCTGACTCTTTCATCCCGATGAACGGTTTGGAATGAAATGTCAAAGATTGAAACAACCAGAGGGATTGAAAGTGCATTGCATATATACAACTATAATGATTGCTATAGAAGGATATACTTGCAATGACTATTTGAATTGAATGATTGTTGGAAAAATTTGAAATTCCGGCAGCATCTCCCATTATTTTTGAAACTCAAGGTGTTGAACTCGTGTTCAACAAAAGGTTTACCAAAATTTTAAATGAGGAGATGTTAAAAAGTTGACCCGACTCTTTCATCCCGATGAGTGATTCGAGATTGAAATGTCAAAGATAAACTTCACTAGAAGAATCATTTTTTTTAATTGAATTTGAAAATGACTTATACATTTACTCACATATATTGGTTTGTAAAGGTTACAATATAATATATAGTGATCTAGAGTACATGTCATTTGAATTTTGAAAGAGATTTAGACTTTGATGAAGATCTTGAAAGTTTGATTTTTTTTTTAAGATGAGGGGAACCTTCTATAAGTTATGCAACTTAGCATGTTCTTGATTAATCTAAGCATGCAAGTTTCTAACATTTATAGAAAAGTTTGGACAGGATTTGGCTTGACTCTTTTGCTCTACCAATTAACTTGAAGGTAAAAATATCAAAGCTTGACATTAAAGGAGGTTTCCTACACTCACCTCTCTTTTCACATGTCTTAATTAATTTGGCCACACTCACCCAAGAGAGAATTGGGAGAGGGACCAACGGAAGAAAGGTAATCAAAACTACCGATGCAACAAAATTCGTAGCTCTATTAAAGATGGAGAGTGAGATTTTCCCCAGCGGAGTCGCCATTTTTGTTTTGATTGAAAAATATATGGTTTTTAAAAAGTTAATTTTCTTTGGAAAGATTAAATTTCTAGAATTTTAAATATTTAAAATTGAACGCTTATTATGAATGATATATCACCTGGAAAGGTGAACTTATCATTCCCTAATAGGTTCAAATTTTAAATCCTTGAATTTATCCTGATTATCATAGTTGAATTTGAGAAAGAACTACATATGACCGTGAAGGGTCAAAATGAGTATTCGATCAAATATTTAACTACAATAATTTGGATAAGAGGATCATTGATCTCATAATCAAACTTATGATAGAAATTGATATATCTTTCTAGAGAAAGAAGTTATCAATCACTATTGATCATTTGAAAATGATGATAATGATCATCGAGTTTGATTTTCCCAAAGATAATTAATTAAGATTTTTGAAAATTTGATTTTGAAAATTAGGTCTGGGTTTCTAAATCTCCTACGAGCGCAAGCCCTTATAGTTAATTACATCGCATGAAACTAGAAATTTTTTATGAATACTCTTGATTAAAATAGTGATATGAATTTTATTTTGGAATTTCAAAGCTTGATGTTAAAGAAGATCGAGACTGGAAATACAACAGGGATTGGTTCAAATTTGAGCAGTTCTTTCTAGAGTCAAAGGAGGAAGGGTAAAAGGTGTTTTGAGATTCTGAATTACTTCAGAAACACCTCAAACTATCCTGAGTGTTGGGCTTGAATTTGATTGAAAGAGATTTATGTTTGAGTGGTTAATTTTATTAGAAAGTGGGAATTAGATTCTCAAAAGGTTGAGGTCTTAGGATTTAAAATCTGCCTCAGATCCTAAGTCTAAAATGGGTACTGAAAATCAGTGACCTGGATCCTAGCTAATGCAATACAAATCTAAACTTACCCCAGCCTGGATTAGGGAGCCTGCTAAACCACCTAAATGCTTTAAAATCATGTGTCCAGTCTTTTATAAAAGAGTGGTTAGGGATGTTATTTAAGATTAGTTTAAGAAAAATGGGGCTGACATCTAGAGCAGATTCCTAAATGGCCCCTTAACATATGTTGGGTGAAATGCTTAAGCTAGAAATACAATTAAGAATTAGACTCAATTTTAATTTGTTACTAATACAATACATGCTAGTTGACTCGATTAAATGCTTTAAAATCAGAATGAAGAATTTTTAAAATCAGGCTTAAAAATAGGTTTTATCCTAGAGATTGCACAACATCCCCTTGGACAGAATTGCACCCTAATAGGTCAAGTGGTCTGCCAAAACCCAGAGGCGAGGAGGTGCCTAGCATGGAAGAGAAAAGTCAATATGAATGCATGAAAAACCCCCGGCAAGTCTGGGTTTACTTCTTAAAGGCGTTAGAGTTTCTATCTGAGCCTAAAGTTTTTAATTTTAATTAAAGTAGAAATAGTTTGACCGTACCCTCACGAGCCTCTGATCGGGTTCCAGGCTAAATCAAATACGACATGCAAGATCGCCAAAAAAAACTAATAAAAGCAGACAAATCCTAATCGTAATCAACACATCAATCAAATTAATCAAATAATTAAATCAATTAAATAAATATTCAAAATGAAAGTCCATAGGCAAGTGCCTTTTAATATTACAACCCAGGGTTTGCAGGAAAAGTAAAGTGGCTGGTACCACTAACTACCACCCGGATTCTACTCCTAAGACTCAAGTGACTTTGAGAATTGGGATTCTTCTTGTTCTTCACTTCTTCATCCTCTTGGAACTTCTTGGATCGTCGGGTCCGGATATCCAAATGAAAAGAAACTCCCCCTGGATAGGGGTGTTATCTTTCCTCTTTAGATATTTTGAAAGTATCCTAACTTAGGCTTCCAAATGGAGGAGGACTCTCTCCTAAGGGATGTGCTCTCCTCTTTGGAATCTAAGTAGGATATATAATCCTATCTCAAAGCACTTTAGATAATTTACAACTCAAATACATTCAAATTTTATTAATTAAAATTAAAAATCTCGACTCAACAATCTGCAGGGTTATCCTAATAATCCACAGTTAATATTTGACATCCCAAGCAGTTAATATATTGGAGTTTAAATACTCAATTTCACAGCCACACTTGGCCATGCTCTTTTAATTTTAAAGGGGGACTTAAGCATTCTGGAGTAGCTGTGTAATTTAACATTTATAACTTTGCCCCCTTTAATTTTAAATGCCCTATATGAGCATGGCCACCTGCATAAGATTGAATTAATACAAATCATCCCTAACCTAGGGGTAGATCTAATGCACAATTAATCAAAACATAGAGTGCAGTAAATAAATGAACAATCACATCAATTTCAATTATTTAAATCTTACAACTAATATGTAATGAAAGCTTGAGAACCCGGCACCCAACAGAAAAATAAACACCGGCCTAACCTAAAATTAGAGTTGGTTGTCCTAGCAAACCATCTAAAGTGTATGAGTTAGGCTATGTGGATTTGATATGTCCTAAGTAGGGCATTTAATTGAAGTTGTTTAATGCTATGGTTAGTTGAAAGGCTCAAGGAAGATTTTAATAAAAGTTTAAATCTTAATGATTTGAATTTAATTTTAAACTTGATTTTAATTATTTGTTAGATATCACCTTTGTTGCACACTGAGGCCGTGAAGTTTATTTCACCTTACCTGGGGCTAATTTAATAGCCTCGTAGGCCTGGGTTACCTAGTAGTACCCAATATAATTAAGTGATTTAAGTTTGATTAAGGTTAAAAGTTAATTAAAATTTAATTAGAGTTGATTGGTTACTGATTTTAAACTTAAATTGATATTTTCTGGAATTTTTGATGATTTATTGAATTTTGAGAATTTTTTGGATTATTTTAATGATTTAATTAAGGGGTCAAAAACTCACTTTTCGATTAAGAGTGTTTTCTGGAATATTAGTATTTTATTAAAATACCAGACCTTAATACTATTTGTTAGACTGTGAGTACGCTGAAATTGGATTTTTGTACATTTTATTATGAAGGTTTAAAATTTTGACTTGATTTTGAACTAAGTTTGACCAAAAGTTGACTTTTTTAAATTTATTTGAACTCTAAAAACTTGATATTTTTAATAAATATTAGACCTTAAGATGAGTTGAATGCCTTTAAGTTTGCTCAATTTAGAGTTCATTTGAATTAGTTATGAATTTATGAAGTTTTGACAATTTGTTGAATTATTTAATTAGCTTAATTAAGGGGCTTTTGATAGTTTGAATCCAAATGACCTCCAAACTCCTTGAAATCACTTCCAAAGATCAAGAATGATCTAAGGAGAGATTATCAAGTGTTTGAGATATTTTTGGAATTTTTAATTAATTAAATTAATTAAATATTAAATTTTAATTAAAATTAAATTAAGCTTGATTTTAAAGTCCAGTTAAGGGGCTTTTATTTTTCACTGATTAAGGGTTCAGCTCTGGTCAATTTGAGGTATTATACATTATTTTTGGGTTTAAATTTGATTTATTATATTTTCTGGAATTTTTAAAGCTTAATTAAGGGTTTATATTGATTAAGTTAATTAAGGGGCTTAATGACTTCAAACTCAGTGAGAACTTTTCCTAAGGCTGAGAGTGTCACTAAGTTCAAGTGTCCAAAGTTTCATGTCAAAATGATGTAGATCCTAATTATTAGAATTTCTCTAAGTTTTTTAATCAAGATCCTTAATTATTGTCCTTAATGATGTCCCTAAGTTTAGTAGGTTTAAATCAAAGTTTCTAACCCTTGGGCATATATGAATAATATGCACACACAATCATAATCAAACCCTAAATCTAAGAGAGCCCTAAATCTAAGTGGTATGTGCATGCCCTAAACATGAAATTAAAGGAAATTAAATCAATTAGGAGATTAACCATTGTTCATTGATTAATCAGCACTCCCCATAATTCCTATTCAATCAAGCTCAATATAAGTTTAAAATTTTAAGGGATCTCTCAAATATTTAAAGTTTAATATATACATATAATTTTAAAATACATACATATATACTCAAATATAAATCTTAAAATTAAATATTTAAAATATCATAAAAAAAAATATTTCAAAATACTTGGAGAGATCCACCAATTAATTTTGAAAATAAATTTTTAAAATTTTGAAAATACTTAATGTAATATTTAATATAGCATTAATTAAATATTGAAAATACTAATATTATTCAAATTATTTAAAATAAATAAAGTTTTAAATTTCAAAATTAATTTTAAATTAAATATATTTAAAATACTGGAAGTTTTGAAATATCAAATGTATTTTAATGAATTAAAATGAATTTATATTGAATTTTGAAATTTTAAGCTAATTGAATTATTTAGATTAATTAAAAAAAATTAATCAATATTTAAAATATTTCTTAAATGAAATTTAATTATATCTATAATATTAAAATTATTTAATATATACTCTTGAAATTTTTTAAAATTATTCAAATTTCAATTTTAATTAAATATTAATTTAATTTTTACATATCTTAAAATCATTTAAACTATATAATATATATTAAATTAAAATTAAATTTTAAAATTGAATATTCAAAAGTAATTTTCTAAATTTTAACACATTAGAGAATATTTTACTTGATATTAATCAAAAAAATCAAAAAACATTTTATTTGATATTAATTAAATATCGAGATGTTGGAAAATATTCGAAGTATTTAATAGCAAATATATAAATTAAAACTTAATTTTAGAATAAAATATTTCAAATATTTTTATCTATAATTAAAAAAAATAAAAATTTTGAAATAACAAATAATATTTTTAGAAAATATTTGAATTAGTTATAATTAAATACCAACTAAAAAAAGTTAATATTTAATATTTAAAATAGATTTAAAATGTAATTAATATTTTAAAATAATATTAACTTGAAATTAAAGTATTTAATTAAATGAATTTTTTATATATATTATAGTAGTAAAACTTTTTTAGTTTAAAATTAATTTTATGCAATTTTTTAGAAGAAATCAAAATTTAAAAATGATTTTAAATTAAATTAAAATCATTTTAATTAACTGGCGGCACCGACAATATACGTGGCTGCAGTGATTGGCTCTCCCAAACCACGGGGGCTGGGTGGGACGCATAGTGTCGTCTGGTTTACGGGCTCAAAACTGTATGGCGGCGGCAATCATTTGTAATGATTGTGCCGTTGCACAATCATTGCGAATGATTGCAATGACAGCACGGGTCACTTTCGCGATGACTAATCCACTTCAGCCCGCTCTTCCACCGTCTGATCCCCCGCTGTAAAGAATAGACGGCTGAGATCAAGCCGTATAATCTTTTGACGCAACGGATCAACGTACGCGGTTGGACGGACTGCGGAGAGGTTTAATCAAGACCGTTGATCATGAAATCAATGGTCCTAAAAGCATCAAGTTACAGAACATTATAAATGAACCCTAGAATTGGTTTTCATCTCGTTCTCTCGATCCAGTGAACCCATCATAATGAAATTTTAAACCTAGCTAGCCTAAGTGAACAAAAATCATGTGGGTTATTTAGTTTAGCATAAAATGAGTTTCATAAAATGCTAAATAACCCTAACTACTGTGACCTAGGGCTAAGAGTTTTGATAAATCTAACCGATGCATTTTAGATTTTTTTGATTCTCTAGATTTGTAGTCTGTCCAAACAAGTTTTTGTAGAAGACCTCTCGAGCTTCCAACGCATGGATCAAACATGATGAGCCTTTGATGGAATAACACTTTGGTTCACCAGAATTTGCTCACCGGTGGGCTTTGACCAGTAGGATTTTGATTGGGGAAGGTTGGGAAGTATCTAGGAAGTTCAAAGAAGCTAGAATGGGAGTTTGGAAGCTGGAGGGAGGTGAGAGAGCGGCTAGGTTAAAATGAGGGCTCCTTTTGAGGTTTTGCCCTATTCTAACCATCTCAAATGATTTGGACGGCTAGGATCAACTGGGGAAGCTCCTGGATGTTTGTCACCTATCCAAGGAGTGGTTGGGAGCAGAGCATCAAAGGATAAGGGAGTACGATGAGGTGGATAGCTCCCTTGGTCCCCACATGGGCATGTGGAGTGATTGGAGCCATTTGATCTCCATCCAGGGGCTGGAAAAGCCTCTAGGAAGGTTCTGGAATCTCTCCAAGAAGCTGGAGAGGTTTGGGTTTGAGGAATTAAGGCTCAAGAGGTCACTTGACCAAGTTTAGCCTTCCTAAAGCCCTAGTTTGACTGTTTGACTGGTCAACTAGTCAAACCATGCTGAGGTGGAGTCTAAAAAAGTTTAATGAATCAATGGGATAATTTGATAAGGGCCTAAAGTCATGGATCTAATGCTTAAAGGTAGAGTTGACCACTTTGAGCCCTTTAAACCCATTTGAAGACTTGTTGACTGGGTTGACCAGTCAACTTGTCAAACCAGCTGATGTGGCAGATGGGAAGGCCTTGAGTGCTGCTTGAATAGATTGGCAAGGGTTTAAATACTTAAATTTTAGAATTTAAATGTATTTATGTGAATGGGAAGGGATTTTGACTATGGCTTTAGGTTTGATTAAGTCAAACTCAAAGTGATTTGACTTCAAAAAGATTTGAAAATACTTGAATCAATATTTGAAATGGATTTGAGGGCTTAAAGGATTTAGTTTGATCAAATGGGTTAAGATAACCCATTTAGGCTTTTAAGGAATATTTAGGTCAACCAAGGTTGACTTGGTCAACCACTTTGACCCAGGGGGTGGGTCCAAGCTCAACAGGTTTAAAATGATAACTGGGGTTCGGTAGAAGTGGTTTCAGGGTCTAAAATGGTCATTCGGATCAAAATGACCCATTTAGGCCCTTAATGGGCCTAATGGGTCAACTATGTTGACCTGGTCAACCAAGTTGACCCAGGATCAGGGACTTGGTTGAATCAGTTCCAAATAATATTCTGAGTCTACTGGTGGTGATCTCAAGGTCCGGGGAGGTCATTTGATCAAAATGACCTATTTGGGCCCTTAATGGGCCTTCAGGTCAACTTTAGTTGACTTGGTCAACTAGGTGGGTCCAGGGTCTAGGAATAAGATCAATAGATTTAAAATGATATTTGGAGACCAATGGAGGTGGTCCCAAGGTCTGAAGATGTCATTTGGTCAAAATGACCTATTTTGACCCTTAAAGGCCTGTTTGGTCAACCTGGTTGACTTGGTCAACCAGGTTGACCCAGGGTCTGGGTTTAGGTCCAACAGGTTTGGTTTGATATTTAAAACTTGTTGAAAGTGGTTGCATTTAATTTGGAGCTCATTTGATCAAAAGAGACCATTCATACCCCTAAGGGGTATTTTAGTCATTTTGATCCTTGGTCAACTAGAGGTCAGGGTGAGTCCAAAAAAATATAGTTTACTACTCAATGAGTCATAATCAAGGGTCTGGAAGTGATTTGAAGATTTGGAGAAGGCTCCAAGGTCAGAATCCACTTGGTGGCAGATCCAGTGGCATAGGCTATAAATATTTGAAGGTTTTACAGCCTTTGGATTTCAATTCAATTTCTGGGGTTAGAGACCTCAGAATGAGCTCAAATTTGGAGTATTACCTCTAGAGACATATCACATCAGTATGCAACTGACAGACCCTGAATCAGAGGTCATTTGACTAGGGTTTGAAGTGTTTAAAGATTTGCTGAAAAAGGCTTTTAGGACTTAGACCTTTAGCCTTGAGATTTGAGTTAAAAGTTTGGATTTGATCTGGATATTGATTGAGATTTAAATTTACTTAAGGTTTGGATTGATTGGGGTTCAAGATTGATTTGAAATAGGGATAGATCAGAATCAAGATTGATCTAATATTTGGATTGATCATAAGGTCTAGGTAGATCTAAGGACTTAGAGTCTGGAAGAATCCCAGGATCTAAAATAGATCTTGGGGTCTGGAATCTAGGAAATATCCTAGGGCTTAGGCTCTGGGAGAATCCTAGGACCTAAGTAGATCATAGGGTCTGGATCAGCTTAAAGGAATTCTAGGATCTAGAGTAGATCCTAGGGACTGAAGTCTAGGAAGATTATAAAGTCTAGAAGTCCTAGGGTCTGGGGTCTAGAATAACCCTAAGATCTAGAAATCCTGGTATCTAGAGGAGTCTTAGGATATAGAAATCCTAAGGTCTAGGATCTAGAGGAATCTTAGGATATAAAAATCTTAAGTTCTAGGATAGGTCCTAAAGTCCTAGATAAGTCTGGAGATTGAACTAAGATCTAGATTAATCAGAGGCTGAAATTATGTTGAGATCTGGATTGATATAAGATCTTAAATTGATCCTAAGGTCTAGAGTAGTTCTTAGAGCCTAAGAAGATTATATGATCTAGAGTCTGGTAGAATCCTAGGATCTAGAGTAGATCCTAGGGTCTGGATAGATCTAAGGTCTAGGAGAATCCTAAGACTTAAATTGATCTAGAGTCAGGGTAGATCCTAGGGTTAGAAATTTAGGGGAATCCTAAAGTTTAGAAATCATAGGATCTGAGGTCTGGGATGATCTAGAGATAGAAAGATCTGGATTGGTTTAAGATTGAGATTGATTTGAATCTAAATTGATATTAAAGTCTAGATTGATCTAAGATCATATTGATCCTAGGGTTAAGATTAATCCTAAGGATTGAAAAGATCCTAAGGTCTTGGTTGGTCCCACTGACCTCATACAAAAATGAGGTAAACAATATTATACAGTATAATTAGTTCAAAAAATTACACTTTTAATTTTCTCTCTATCTCATTCCCCTGAGTGTGTGTGTGCACAGTCACCAAGTTTAGCATCCACTAAATATATGACTTGACTCAAGAAATACAAAAAAAAATAAAAATAGAAAATATAAACTCTTCAAGACATTTAACCCTTTTCTACCCAGGCTTGAGCTGATCAATTTGCACAGTGTATGGTGGACTTGAAATGTTAGTGCACAAGAAGCAAATATGTAATAATAACAGTAACAGGAGATAGCATAGTAGAGAACCCAATAATATTTATTATCATCAAAATTATAAAACATGTGTTCAGATTTGCAATAATTTGCCCCTTTTTTATGATGGAAAATATTTTTTGTAATAATTTCAAATTTATATTTGCTATGTCCTAAGCATCCCCTTACTAGTTAAATTTTTGAAAATAGAGAGAGAGTTTTTTTTTTGTTTTTTATTTTTTTTATTTTTTAAGAAATAATAAATAGAATACAAAAATATGGATAAGAAATAAAAACAAAATAGTTGACTAAGTATAACAAAGCATATTACAACCTACCAACAACAATCTACTACCCCATTTGAAATCACCAAAAAGGAGGAACAACTAAGCATAACATCAAAAATAAACACACACATCACAATATAAAATAACAAAGATAACCACTAAAAAAAAAAAAACTAAAAATAAGAAGTTCCTTGATAAGAAGGTGGTGGTGGTGGTTGAAAATATTGATGAATGGAGACAAACTACTCTCCAAACCACACTATATCAGACTCATGATGTTGGTACTGCTCTGTAATATAAGTGTCAAAATGGGTCTCCCATTGATCAAATCTCTTAAGCAGTACATCACATTGAGAAGGTTGGTGTACAGGTGCTGGTGCTGATGCTGGATTTGCCTCTGCCTCCTCAACATAGTGAACATTTTAACGAAAGCATTATGAAGGACATGAAAGGAGCTATTTGTATAAAAAATTGGAAGATGGTTTAGTAGTGCATGGAATTGAAGATTGTATTTGGATTCAAGGACAAAGGTAATGATGTGACCTAAGGAAAGATTTAGCTTTCTTTTATTTCTAGGATCTCAAATGCAGGTAAGATTTTTCAGGTATCAGATAATTTGATCTGCTGCATTGAAATCAATTTCCACCATTATAAAATGGGCAGTGAGGGATAGAAGGGTGTGATATTGATTTGATCCCCATCTTTTTGAATTATTAAAGATATGTTGAATAATTTGGGCATCTTAAACTAAAGTGTTGACATGACGAATGTAGTAATTACGGATGACTCCCTTAGGGTGGTGTTGACGGGGATCCAATTATAGTCAGGGATAAAGGCGAAGGAATGGACTTTTTCACCCATGGTAGAAAGGTGTAAGATTTGTCGAAGTCTTGATAGGTGATTTCTACAGGTCTTCTATTGACATAGTATTGAAGGGAAGTGCCCTCATTATTGACTCAAAGGTTAGCAAAAAATTCAAAAAAGAGCTCAAAATTAAAAGAGAATGGAAGATTGAGAATGAATTACAGGGTGGTGCGAGCAAATAGATTCAGTACCTAGAATTTTAGGGCTTTCTAATTTAAGATATTTGAAGGGGTAATCCCAGTAGACTTATAACGATGATAAGCCTCTTCATTAGCTACTTGTGGGAAGTGGGGATCAATAGGGCAACATAAAGAACTTCATACAAGGGCTCTTGAGTGCTTTCCATCGACCATTATAAGGATTAAGAGCTTATGGAGGAAGGAAGAAGGATTGAAAGGATTTGAGTGAAGAAAAATCTTGTGTTTCCTTAAATGATTCATTCTTATGTGATACAAATTTAATCCAAGTAAATCGCAAGTAATCATCAAGAATCACATACCCATATGTTTTCCCACCTAAGCTGGTAGTGCTAACTGGTCCAAATAGATCCTACTAGTGGTGATGTCCTTAATTAAGTGAACGGAAGTTTTGTTTTGCTTTCCTAGTTGACAGACATCACACAGGTGGTCCTTAGAGAAATCTAGTTTGGGTATACCTCTAACTAGGTCTTTTTGGGTTATCTTTCTAAGGGTTTTCATGCTTGCATGGCATAGTCTCCTATGCCATAATCAGGATTCATCAGTAATTATTTTCAAGCAAAGAGAACTAGTAAATCCAATACTATTCAAATCAAGCATGTAAACATTATTAATCCTCTTTCCTTCTAAAATAGTATTTCATTTAAACTAATCACACAACTAGTAGATAAAAATTTAATATGAAAGCCTTTGTCACATAATTAACTTATGCTAAGCAAGTTATGTTTCAAGCCATCTACTAGTAAGACATTTTTAATAATAAAATTCGTAGAATTACTAATCATACTTATACCTACCACTTTCATAGTGGTATTATCTCCAGGAATAACCTTTTCTCCTGCCCTGGCCTCCAATGTGATGAATTACTTCATGTCTCCAATCATGTGCCTTGACCATCTGCTATCCATGTATCGCATGCTCTCATTAGGCCTTTTGTGAGAACACTCCTATAAGATCAATCAAACATTATATATGGGAACCTAAGAGTTTGGGTTCCACCTTATGCCTTAAAGAATGACTTACATGCATGTTATGTTGTGGTGCAAGTGATTTGGGTCTCCACAATAGATGTGTCATACTGTGTATTGTGCAAGTATGGGCTATGTGACCTAGCATGCCACAAGAATGAAACCTAACCCTAGGGAATGAATTTATTAATTTATGCTGGGGTTTATGCCTCTTCCTAAGGGTATATAATGCATGCAGTGATGTATACCATTATGTCAGTCTAGGTGGTGTTCTATTTTGTTGTAGTGCTTGAATTTTTACTTTCAAAATTGATTCAAACTTTCAAGATTTACCACTTCCAATTTTAATGCAAGTTCATTACTATCTAATTCAAATGCACAAATTTCTAATTATTTGTATGAGTTCTCTATCTCATGATGCTTTGACTTCAAGGATTCATACGCATTGGCTAGATCAATATGCTTCTTGTTTAATGCATCAAACTCATCAAGTAAAGATATGTGATTACTATCTAAATCAGAACACTCAGCTATTAGATAATTATGCTCTTTTTATAAAATAGTAAAATCAGTATTTAAACTAGCATACATCTTTTTGAGCATTCTATATGAATCATGTATTTTCTCAGATATGATAAACAGTTCATCATAAGACAACTGACATATCTTATCATGATCTAACTGAACAAGATTATCATTAACCTTGAAACACATATTTGTTACCTCCTCCTCTACTTCCTCTTTAGATGATTCTGAGGTGGAGTCAGCCTAAAAAGCTTTCTATATCCGTTGCTTCCCCTTTTTAAACTTTCCAATCTCTTTACCATTCTCTTTGATCGGGTGAGTCTTCAAGTTAGGGCATTCAATTCACATGTGTCCCGGTTTACTGCATTCAAAATAAATTATGTGAGATGACACTTTAAATTTTTTATTATTCTTACCTTTAAGGCCACAATCTTCTCCTTTTTCTTGTCACCTGCATCAAGTAGTCTTTGACTCACACCTTGCTCATTCGTAGTGAGTGAGCCAAGCAAGTTATCAATTGAATACACATTTAAATCTTTGGATTTAGAAATTGCAGTGACCTTAGCATCATAAGCACTAGGAAGGCAACAAAAAATATTCTTAACCTTTTTAGAATTACAGTTCTCTACCTAATGCATGCAGGGATGTCACTATTTAAGTGAATTTAGTGTACATTTTAGATATGGTCTCACTAGGTTTCCTGTGAAATAGTTCATAGTCATGCAGTAGAATATTCAACCTAGACTATTTTACTTCACTAGTTCCCTCATATGTGATACACAACCTATCCCATATTTTCTTTCCCGTACTATATGTAGACTCTCTCATATACTATTCAGATTTCAAAGAACAGAAAAAGTAATTCAAATATTTTACATTCAATTGAGTGAACTCTCTATTCTCATGACTCCATTTAGTAAATAGGACATCAATCTCGACTCCATTAACAATTCGAGATGGAAGTGAATAACCAGTTTGAATCATATGCCAATTTGTAAAATCAATAAATTATAGAATTATAGACTTGCAAATTTTTTAAAAGTCAAAGGGAATATTTTCGAACAAAGGTGGACAAGTTATATAATAACCCTCCATGGTGTTTCTATTACCGAAATGTTCCATATATCATTTTCTCAAGGTTTTCTAAAATACTTCTTGTGAGAATTACTTTGATACCAATTGAAAGCTTGATAATCCCTAGGCACACCAAGAGGGGGGAGGTAAATTGGTAGTTTTAAAAACTAACTGCTAACTTTAAAACACAAAACTTATATTTTTGGATTTTTTAGTAATTAAAAAGTAAGCAATACTTTTTAATTAGAAACCACAGGATCAGAAGTAGTGGGATTGCTTCTCATAATCATAAATCATAATAAATATGTCAAAATTCTTTTTTGAAAAGTACTGAATCGAAAAGAAATATCTGATAGCAAGTTGATCGATTAATTCCATAAGAGTATGAATCAACCGTTCTTCATGTGCCAAGGATCTTACTACCATTTCCAAAGAAATTGGAGCTACTTTTCTTTTCCATTTCCATTCCAGAGTTCTTATTTTCACATGATGCAAAATCTAAGAAACTAATCAAAGTTTATAATAATGGTGATGATAGTCTAATCAACATAAACAAATATCAATCATAAATTTTCAATAAGCAATTATCATAAAAATAAAAGGTAGAAAAAGTAAAGTGTAGAAAAATAAAAATCAGAATCAGCACACTAGAATTTTATAGTGGTTCAATCAAATAATGATCTACGTTCACTCCCCAGAGTCCTCCTCTTCGAGTATTGCACTAAACATTTAGTGTATCTTTTTTAGCCCCCATAGCTAGGCAAAGAAGGCCTTACAATCTTTTTACCAACCCAGTGCGACAGAGAACCTCGACCTCTTTTTCAATCTCTTCGTGAAGGCAGAGAATCTCGACTCCTTTTTCACCCTCTATGTGAAGGCAGAGAATCTTGATTCCTTTTTCACCTCGAGGTGAAGGAAGAGAACCTCAACGACCATCGAATTAATGATCTTCTTCTCAGAGCCACCCAAGAAACCCAGCAAGACACATAGAGGAAATAAGGTTGAAGCTTGCTTAGAGCAATTGTATGAAACACTTTACAAAAACCCTTAAACTTTAGTTCCACTGACATTGATCATATAGTTTGATACTATATCATACAGTGTAATTAGTTCAAATAAGCCTATTAGTATTGTATGAAGAATAAGGCATTGTACGATCAATTCAAGAAATTGAGATGATTGCCGAATACTATTTGAGCATCATCTAGTATGATTAGTTTGAATAATTAGATTATCATCATGTATGATTTGTGATGAATAAATATTATCCCATTCAAAAATTGGCTCATGCAGTATGATTGGTCCCAATCATCCTAACGATCTGATTGGATCAATTAATCTAAAATTATTTCCTAATTACAGGATTAATTTAGGCAAGATTTGATTATATCATACAATACAATACCTAGCATACTTTACAATTAGTATAAAATTTAAATTTTAAAATATTACTTAAATTATGATTGGAGACTGAGATCTTGATTTCAATTGATCATTCTGTACAATTAGTTAAAATAGCTTTAATTATATAATTATCTATTTGAATGATTATCTGTGTTACTGATTGTCGAGTATGATATACATCGTATAGTATGATTAGTTCAAAAAATTACACTTCTATTTTTCTCTCTCTCTCTCACTCCCCTGAGTGTGTGTGTGCACGTTCACCAAGTTTAGCATCCATCAAATACATAACTTGACTCGAGAAATGTATAAATAAATAAAAGTAGAAAATACAGACTCCTAAAGACACTTAACCCTATTCTACCCAGTCTTGAGTTGATCAATTTGCATAGTGTATGGTGGACCTAAAATGTTGGTGCACAAGAAACAAATATGTAATACTAACAATAACAGGAGATAGCATAGTAGAGAACCCAATAATATTTATTATTATCAAAATCTTAAGACCTGGGTCCATATTTGCAACAGATTTAGTTGTAACAGATTTTAGTACTTTTATAAAAAAAATTTGATATTTTATTAAAGAGGATTTATGTAAAGCTATTTTGACATTTTTAATGGCTTTAGCATTCTTAAGTTTTTTGTTAGCACTTTTATAGCTCTTATACATAAATATGATAACCTGAGAAGCTGGAATGATTTTAGACCTATTAGCCTTTGCACTACTTTTATTAAGATCATTTCTAAGCTTTTGGCTTCTGGATTGACTCCTATTCTCTCCAAAATTATTTCATTGAACCAAATTAGCTTTATAAAAGGTAGAAATATTTGTGACAATGTTTTTCTTTCCTAGGAATATTAATTCATAATATTCACAAAAAAATTATTAGTCATAACTAAATTTTTAAGTTGGATATTACTAAAGCTAATGATAATATTATTTGGTCTTTCTTTGATGATAGTAGCATAACTCTAATTAAAAGTATTGTTGAGAATATTTAGTTCTTTCAAATCTAGCTAGGGTATCAGGAAGGGGGCCCATTATCTCATACTCTTTATATTATCACTACTAAGTATTTTTTTAGAGCTATACAACATATTTTTAAAAATTTTTAAAGCTTGGTCTTTAGATACTTTGATGGCTTAAATATTTCCCATCTTTGTTGTATTGATGGTATCATTTTATTTTGTAATGGTTCTAAAAATAATGTTAAGAGAATAAAAAATTTTCTTAATGCTTTGGAAATGAAAGTGGTCTTAATTTTAGTAATAGTAAGAGCATCTTTATGGTGAGGAAGAGTATGTCGATGGAAAAAATAGTAACATAAATTCCATAACTGGTTTCAAAAATCAATTGCTTTATTTTTACTATCTTGGTACCCCTCTTCATAATGGCCATGAATGGTCTTTCTTTTTTGATAAAATGTTTGTATGTATTTTTAAGAAATTATCTACTTGGGAATTTAAATTCTTATCCATGAGAGCTAGGCTTATTCTAATTAAAAATAATGCTCTATGCCTATTTACTTGTTGCAAATTATGAATCCTACTTTAGAAGTTAATTATAATTTGGAAAAACTCATCAATAAGTTTTCTTTGGGTTCTACTCCTAACAACAAAAAGATTCATTGGCCTTTTTTGAATTCTTGTATTGGTCCTTCTAATGAGGGTGGTTTGGGATCTAAGTCTATTCTTGATATGGTTAAAGGTTTTTCTATAAACATTGATAGAAATTTAGATGTAAGAATTTCTTGTGGGCTAATTTTAGAATCTAAAATATTACAAAAATGAACACCCTATCCTCAGTTGTTTTAATAAGGGTGATCAATCTTCTAGATGGAATAGATTATGTAAGATTAAATGGAAGAGAGAAATGTCTCAGTGGGGGAATGGGAAAGGTTCTACTTTTTTTTGGCAGGATGATTGGATTGGTATAGGGTCTCTTGACTCTTATTTTAATACTCAATCTATTTCAACCAAAAAGGTTTCTAATTTCATTAGGGATGAGAAGTGGTGTGAAAATATCTTTTTTAACCAAGCTCCCACAAATATTGTTGACATTATCTATGATATTCTTATAAAACCTCATATTAATGATCATCCTATTTTTAAATTCTTGATGGATGGTGAATTCATTTTGAAAGGAGCTTGAATTTTCTTCATAATAAAACTTGCTTATAATAGGATTTTAAATAAATTTTGAAATTCCACCACTCCTAATACTTCTTTATTCATATGGAGGATTCTTAATGGTTTTGTTCCTGTTCATTATAGGTTAAAAGACAAAGGCATTTATATTGCTTCTAAATGTCAATGTTATTTTCTCTTTGAAACTATAAAACATTTTTTCTGAGTGGTCTTATTGTCTCTAGAGTTTGGTCTATGTTTGAGGATGTTGTTGATTTGAGATTTAAGACTAATTATAATAATTGTATATCATTTTTAATTGATTGGTTTGCTCATAGACCTAAAGGTTAGATCCTTACTGTTATTCTTATGGTTATCTTCTAGATTTTATGGTATAAGAGGAATTATAGTAAACGTAGAGGTATAAAAATGAACTCTAATTGAGTTATTATTTATCTTAAGAACAAAATTCATCAACTTTTCATTTCCAAGTTGTTGATCAAAAAATACTTTAGAGGTAATGCTTCATGGCCTTCTTTCTTTCACGTTGTGGTTGATAATGAAGTTATAAGACCTTCCCCAAAAATTATTTGTTGGATTAAAATTTCTAAGGATTGGTTTAAGCTTAATATTGATGGCTCTGCTACTCTTGATGGAGTTGTCTATGGTGGTTTAATTAGATATTTTCAAGGTGTGATTTTATATGGCTTTGCTTCACCTCTTCCTAAATGCAATGTTATTTTGCAGAATTGAAAGCATTATATATGGGTCTTAAATTGCATATTTCCAAAAATATTTTTAATATATGGATAGAAACTAATTCTGAAGGGTTAGTTTCTTTAATTTTTTTCAAATACAGTTATAATGCCATGATTTTTCACCTATTTAATAAGCTATGTCTAGTTTAGCTCAAGTTAATTATAGAATTTCCCATATTTGTAGAGAAGGAAATGTGTGTGCTCGTTTGTTGGATAAGAAAGGTATGACTCTCTCAACTACTAAATCTTTTAGTAAAGACTCATATTTCAGAGTGCTAGATAGTATGTTGAGATTAGATGCTTTGAGTTTTCCTTATATTAAAAGAAAATAGCTGGTTTTGGTTAAGGTTTTTCTTAGTGCTCCTTCTTTGTAAAAAATCTAATTTTCATTACTTTATGCTTTTATGTTAGTTATTAATGTTTATAATAAGCTCTCTATCTCTATTTACCCTTTCATATGGCTAGAGTATTCCTTCTATTCATGTTGTGACATTATCGAGTTGATAATTTGTAACATTGAATTTGTGCAATCCCTTTATTTACTGGATGGGATTCTGCTACAATGTGATCATATTTTTGAATTGATGGATATGATTAATTTTTTCCTCTTAGATGTTGCTACTATTTCGTCTTTCTAGATTATTATTTGTTGATGATTGGTTCCTATGTTTCTGCTATTTATGTTTGACTAGGCTTATGCTATTTATATTTTTTTTTATGTTTTGACCTAGCTTTCTTTTGTTTTCTTTGTTATGTATTTCCTGCTATTGGTTTACTCACCTTGCCAGAGTATATATGATTTGAATTTACTTTTTCTTAATATTATTTTTGACAATCTAACTACAACTTTTTTTGGTGCATGAATTATATTTATGTTAGATATAAGAAATTATGTCATTAATGGGGAGTTGATTTAGGATAATTTATAATAGCTTATATTTTGACACATTCAAATAAATATTTTTAAAAGTCATTATAAATGCAAATCACAAACTGTTTTCGTCATAACATAGATATTGTAGTTATTTAATCATACTAATTTTTTCATAATTTTTGGACATTGGTGCAAATCCTTAAGAAATTAACACCAGTTTGTATAACTAGGGGTTTTGGGACCATCTGGTGTCCGTTTTACAAAATGATTTCACCAAAAATTTTTAAGTAAAATGAGCTTTTTTATAAATATTTTTCTATAATTCTTGGATCCCCAAAAGGATTTATATGAATATTATATGGAAAATTAAATAAACTATATAATTATATTTATATTATATTATCATTTTACTATAAATATCATATTCTATTAATAAATCCATTAAAGCCTTTTTCATTTTCCCTCTTTCGACTGAGCAGAGAGCACGTAAGAAAATTTAGAGAGAAAATAGAGGAGAGAAAAAAAGAAACCTAAGGTTTAAAGGCCATAGAGCAATTTTCACCACTCAATCTTGTTGGAAAATTTGCTTGTCTCATTATAAGGAACCCATATCCTATTTATGATTTCAATAATTTGATAATTTTAGGATTTTTTTGATTAAATTTATATTTTTATTATCAAAAAATGAGGATAATTTATATTGATATAGAGATTAAAATTAACTACATAACTTTTTATATGTTATAGAGATTAAAATTATAAATATTTTGAGTATTTATTTAAAATTTTTTGCAGGTGATTTTGATAAAGCAATAATTTTTACAAATTCAAATTTTTATTTTGATATTTAAAAATAGTTTTATATTTCAATTAAAACTTCAGAATGTGATTATATACTATCTCTCGTAATTTAGTTAATTTCTAAAAATATAAATTTTTTGCTTAGTAAGGTTTTTTATTACCTACCGTTATGATATTTTGTCACTTTCTAAATTAAGCCCAATTATGCTTTATTTATTACAATACATTCAAAATGAATGTGGGTATATAGTTGACTAATAGATAGCTGTTATTACTATTATAATATTGATATAATAATATGTCTGTGGGAAAAAAATAAGTGAAGATTTGTTATTCACTTATTTTAGCTGGAGGCTAATTGACCTATACATGATGGTGAGCTGACGGGCTTTCATTTAAATACTATGGTTTAGTGTTATCCTCTATTGATTCACGTGATACTGATTGGGAGTTATAAGGAGATGATTGTTATCCTGACGGGTAAAGAGTGATGACTCTATTTATTGAGCAAATGGTTTACTAATACTAAAATGATATTGAAAAATACTAATTAAGAAAAGATTTCTTACTTGTTTAATGTGAATATTGAAATACATGTTATTCATTATTCCTATTATTGTAAAGATTTATTATTACTGAATGGATTTATGGTTATTATATTATTTTATTATTCCTGCCACTAGACTGTTACTATTACTGATATAGACAATGAGACTGTTTAATACCACTGATTCACTGTATTGATATTGAATATGTGACATATTGAGCATGTGACATATTGGATACCATATGTTGACTATTCTAGGATTTTATTATATTGATATAATTTTAATAGTTTTCATCTAGGCTTTGGTTTTACCTATTATATAATTTCTTTATTAATTGATATTACTGATTCGATGACTGCTTTGTTAATCTGACACCCAAACTAGTTTACTAGTTTCTCCAATATATTATTTTATGATTTATAGACTTTACTGTTATTGCCTATTGCAAATGAGCTTTACTATTTTTGTATAGATTCATGATCATATAAATATTATAGCTATAATTTGACTGCTATCATGTATATTACTTCTTTACCTTGCTTTGAGTTTAGTTATAGTATTTAGTTGTTTGCTGAGCTCTTGAGCTCATTATATATAGTTAAATAATTTCAAGTCAATGTAAGGGAGTAGGAGTGTGAGATTTATCAGGATCCTTCAAATTCAGGTTCTTATTATTTTAGCTATTCTTTTGTACTAAGGACATAATAATTATGAAATGATTGTATAGATCCTAAGTAGTGTGCATGATGTTTTTGGGGAAATGAATATAAATGTGTATATTGATATTTTGATTGATAGTTTTATTTTAATTAGTATTTTTATTGATAAAAAAATTAGGTAGCACTGGTTATTGTATATTAAATAATAAAAGAATAATTTTTTCAAATTATATTCTAGGGCATCACAAAATTGGTATCAGATCATAGTTGTTGGAATAATTGATTATTATAAGAGCTGTAGGAATTATTTGTGAGTGGGGTAGATTAAGGTGTATTATTTTGCATATATAATTGATTATATATATGTATTATTCATATTAAACTGAATTGTGTATATGAATAGTTAAAATGGATTTACCAAAGTAAGATATACCAAATGAGCAACATAGTGCAGCTTTAATACCGTTAGATACTATTATGTAGCTAGATAGTGTTCTAGCACTAGTAATGAGAGATACATAGAGCAAGCCATCTGGGAGGAAGGAAGAAGATGTGGATAAATATTTCTAGATATTTCATAAGCTGAAGCCCCCACTATTTAAAGGCACTATAAGACCCCAGGCTATAGAGGATTAGTTGTTGCAATCTAGGATCCCCGCACTTGATTTTAATAATGACAAATAATATTGACTGATTTAATATATTCTTCTCTGAAAATATAAATGTTTATTTTTGTCTATGAGCACTAACATTTCAGGTAAAATACACACCGCTCAAGACTGCTGGAGACTCAAGACTGGGTAGAATAGGATGGACAAGAATTTGTATTTTTATTTTCTTTAATTTTTTTATTTGTTGAGTCTGCCATAAAAGTATGTATGCAAAAGGGGTGACCAAGCACACATACACAGGGGGAAAGTTTTTTTTAAGATAAATTTTTTAAAAGGAAATAGTACTGTACGATTTTAAATTGTACTGTACGATATATTATTTAAACTCAAGCTTAATAGCTAATTCTGAATGATTAGTTTGATAAACTACTCATACTATACGATATTCATCGTACTGTACAATTTATTTCAACCTGAAAACCCTAGCCGCCAGCATAATTTAGGTAAGATTTTAACTTTAATTTTTGAACTAATCATACTATATGATTTGAATCATATTGTACGATCATTTGAAATCTTACCAAAATTATCCCCCATAATCAGGCAATTAAATTATCGTTTCATTATTACATTGGATCATACTGTATGATGTTTATAAAATTTGTGAACTGTTCATCTTCATTCGTACTGGACGAATCTATTTTTAACTGATCGTACTGTATGATATTGGATCATACTGTACGAACAAAATTATCAAATTTGAATTATTAGGGTTTTTTAAAGCCTAAATTAAAAAGGAGTTTTTCTTATTCAGTGAGAAGTTGTTGAGGTTATTGTTGACAGAGGAAGGAACTCTTGAGAGGGAGCTTTTGAAGAGATCCAGGGTTTGTAAAAGGAAGGAGAAGGTGAGCTTAAGCGTGAGGGAGAAGGAGTGTGAGGGGATCATACGATTTCTCCGAGCTAACTGCACGCTTGCTCCTCCTGTGGCCTAGGTGAGTCTTGTGAAGTTCTCTAGGGAGAGGGGCTTCAAAGTTAACGTTCTCGAGGTACTCTGCCTTCTCCAAGAGGGAGAAAAAGGGGAAGGTTCGTTGTTGTCACCAAGAGGGTGACATAGCGTCTGGCACTCTGCCACATCGGGGAAGGTGAAAGTGAGTCTTGTAAAGGCTTCTCCGCCTTACTATAGGAGCAAAAGGAGAGACAACTTTTAGTAGTGAAATACTCGGAGTGGAGGAATCTGGGGAGTGGATGTAGGTCAAGTGACCGAATCACTATAAAAATTTCCGTTGTGCTTTTTCTGTATTTTTTGCATTTTAATTTTTCGTGCATATATCTACTATGCTAACTGCTTGGTGAAAATTTTGATTTTAATTGTTTATTGAGAGATTTGAAATTGTATCACCACTATCGTAATTGTGAATGAATCTTTAGCTTCCGCATTTGATTAGTTAAATCTTATAAATTGAAAAATTAAATAAAGAGAAAAAATCCACAAAAATTAGAACTCTTGTTAGGATTTATTTTTAAAATACCAATTCACCCCTCCTCTTGGCGCACATTGAACTTTCAAGTGGTATCATAGTGGGATTTTAAAATAGTATTTTAGAAAATCTAGAAACATATGATCCATGGCACACTTTGGTAACCGTAATACTGCGGAGGGTTATTTAATAACCCGTCCACCTTTATTTGATAATATACCATTTGATTTTTGAAAAATTTGCATGTCTATATTTTAATAATTTATAGACTATCGCATGTAGATGTTAGTTCAAGAAGGTTACTCTGCACCATTTTGGCTCTTAAATGGCGTCAAAACTGATTTATCATTTAATGAATGGAGTAATGAGGATAGTGAACTTGCATAATTAAATGCAAAATGTCTGAATTATTTTTTTATGTATTAAAATCACAAGATTATATGTGAGTATTTACTTGTAGTACTAGTAAGGAGATTTTGGATAGATTGTGTATTATATACGAAGGAACCCGTGAGGTTAAACAGTCTAGGTTGAACATACTACTACATAATTATAAACTCTTTCGCATGAAATCTAGCGAGACTATATCTGAAATGTACACTAGATTCACCCAGATAGTGACATCCTTGCATGCTTTAGGAAGAGAGTTGTCTAATTCTGAAAAAGTGAATAAAACATTTAGATGTTTACCTAGTACTTACGATGCAAAAATAACAATAATAACTAAGTCCAAAGATTTAAATATTTATTCAATTGATAATTTGCTTGGGTCGCTCATTGCCTACGAGTAAGGAGTGAGTCAAAGACAAAGTGATGCAGACGAAAAAAAGGAGCGAACTGTGGCTCTAAAAGTAAATAATTCTGAAAGTGATTATTCTATAGTGGAGGAAGATGATGACATAGCCTTGATGACTCATCAGTTCAGGAATTTTCTGAAAAGAAAGTAACGGCGTCATCAAAACACTAAAACAAAGGTAAAAGCTCAAAAAATGCTAAACTTACATCTGACATAATTTGCTTTGAGTGCAGGAAACCATGTCATCTCCGAGCTGATTTCCCCAATATAAAGACTCATCAAACCAAGGAGAAGGGCACAAAAAAGTCAAAATTTAAGAAGGGCAAACTAAAGAAATAAAGAGCTTTTCAGGCCGACTCTGCTTCAGAATCATCAGAAGAAGAAGCAGAGGATGAGGTAATAAATTTGTGTCTTATGACTAATAATAATCTTGATCAATCAAATCAAGATGAGGTATGCCAACTTTCATATGATGAATTATTAGTTATTTCTGAAAAGATTCATGACTCGTATAGAAAGTTGAAGAAAATGCATGCTAGTCTTAATACTGATTTTAATACTTTATAGAATGAGCATGCTAGTTTAGTTAAAGAACATTATGACTTGGATAGAGATCACATGTCCCTGCTTGGCAAATTTGATGCATTAAATAAGAAGCATGTTGAATTAACTACTGCACACGATTCCTTGAAATCATTATATGTTGAACTAGAAAGTGCATTTAAGGAATTAGAAGAACTTACATGTCAACTAGATAGCAATGAGCATGCATTAAAATTTGAAATTATAAGTCTTACAAAAGAAAATGAATTTCTAGGTGTAAAAATTAATGCATTTGAGAATAATGAAACACCTCCTATATTTGCTCAATTTAATAAACCTCAATCACTTGAAGAATCTCATTCAAAATCATCAAAGCATGTGTCATCCAAACTTAGGAAGAGGCACTATAACCCACATAGGTTAGTGAACCCATTTCCTGGTGTTATGTGCTACTCTTGTGGCGTGCTAGGTCACATAGCCCGCACTTGCACAATTCACTATAGGACACATCTAGTGTGGAGACCTAAGCTGCATTCATCACAGCATAACATACATGTATCTCATTCATTCGAGCATAAAGAGGAACCCAAACTCACTTGGGTTCCTAAAATTAATCTTTGATTGACATTGTAAGGATGCTCTCACAAAAGACCTAGTGAGAGCATGTGGTACCTAGATAGTGGCTTCTCAAGACATATGACTGGAGACATGAAGCAGTTTATGACACTAGAGGCCAGGTCAGGAGGCAAGGTAACTTTAGGAGATAACACCACCAGGAAAGTGGTGGGCTCATGTATCATTAGAAATTCTAGAAATTTTGTAATTAAAAATGTTTTGTTAGTTGATGGTTTAAAGCACAATCTATTAAGTATTAGTCAACTATGTGACAAGGGCTTTGATATAAAATTTTACTCTAACAAATGCATGATTAGCTTAGATGATAAACTTATGTTAGAAGAAAAATGGATAAATAATGTTTATATGTTGGACCTAAATTGCATTGAAAACTCAAATCCTTTATGTTTAAAAATATTAGTTGATAACTCTTGGTTATGGCATAGGAGACTATGCCATGCTAGCATGAAAATACTTAGGAATATCACTCAGAAGGACCTAGTTAGAGGCATACATGAGTTAAACTTTACTAAGGACCACCTATATGATGCCTGCCAACTAGGAAAATAAGTAAAATCATCATTTCATTCAATCAAGGATATCAACACCACTAGGCCACTAGAAATTCTTCACATTGACCTATTTGGACCTGTTAGTACGGCTAGCCTAGGAGGGAAATCTTATGGATTTATAATAGTGGATGACTACTCTAGGTTTACTTGGGTAAAATTTTAAGCACACAAGTATGAGTCATTTGAAGAGTTTAGAACCTTCTCCACTTGGATTCAAATGAAATTAGGATGTAAAATTTCAACAATCCATAGTGATCACAGTGGAGAATTTGAGAATGATAAGTTTGAATCATTCTGTCAAGAGATAGGAATAGAACATAACTTCTCTACCCTTAGGACTCCTCAATAAAATGGAATAGCTGAGAGAAAGAATAGAACCTTGGTAGAAGCTGCTAGGACAATATTACCTGAATACACTCTTCCTAAATATTTTTGGGCAGAAGTAGTGAATACTGCTTGTTATATTTTAAATAGGATAAATGTTAGACCAAAACTAAATAAGACACCCTATGAATTGCTTAAGGGTAAAACTCCTAATCTTTCTCACTTATATATTTTTGGATGTAAATATTTTATCTTAATCAATGGTAAGTCACCCTTAGGAAAGTTTGATCCTAAATCTGATGAAGGCTTCTTCTTAGGCTATTCATCTGTAGGTAAAGCCTATAGAATCTTCAATAAGAGGACCCTTGTAGTAGAAGAATTTACCCATATGGTATTTGATGAATCGGGTAGGACTTCTAAACCAAATCCTGAAGAAGAAGAAGTTAAGGTCACTCAGGGGGTAGAAACCATTGCCATAGAGAATAGAGTAGAACCTCAGGAGCGTTTGCCTAGAGATTGGAAATATTCTTCTAGTCATCCTAGAGAATTAATCCTAGGAGTCCCATCAAAAGGTGTAAAAACTAGGCATAGAATTAGAAAGGAAGTTAGTCATTTTGTATTTATTTTAATGATTGAACCCACCAATATAGATCAAGCCTTGGAAGATGAATTCTGGATCCGAGCAATATAGGAAGAGCTAAATCAATTTATTAGGAATGATGTGTGGGAATTAGTTAAGAGACCCAAGGAATAAAGTGTGCTTGGAACGAAGTGGGTCTTTAAGAATAAGATGAACGACTCTGAAATAATAGTGAGAAATAAGGCCAAATTAGTAGCAAATGGGTATAACTAAATTGAGGGAATAGATTTTAATGAAACCTTTGCCCCAGTAGCCAAACTAGAAGCCATCAGGGTACTCTTAACCTTTGCTTGCTTCAAGAGTTTCAAATTATATCAAATGGATGTTAAGAGTACTTTCCTAAATGGGGTAATCAAAGAAGATATTTATGTAGAACAACCCCCAGGATTTGAAAACTCATAATTTCCAAATCATGTATTTAAATTGAAAAAGGTATTATTTGGATTAAAGTAAGCACCCAGAGCTTGGTATGAAAGACTTAGTACATTCTTACTAGATAGAAGTTTTGTTAAGGGTAGTGTGGACACCACCCTCTTCTTTAAAAAGGTAGGAGATGAGATACTCATTGTTCAGATTTATGTACATGACATCTTGTTTGGATCTTCAGAGAAAACTATATGCGATGAATTTTCAAAAATAATGAGTGATGAGTTCGAAATGAGTATGATGGGAAAACTTAATTACTTTCATGGATTTAACATAAAGCAGATGGAAGATGAAATATTCTTTAGTCAATCTAAGTACATCAAGGATATTCTAAAAAAGTACGAAATGGATAATGCTAAGGCCATGAATACTCCCATGAGTTCTAACATTCAATTAGATAAAGATTCAAATGGAAAGTCAGTAGACCAGAAGAAATATAGGGGAATAATTAGATCACTTCTCTATTTAACCGCCAGTAGACCAAATATAATATTTAGTGTATGTCTCTGCGCTTACTTTTAAGTTGATCTAAAAGAGTCCCACATGACTGCTGTCAAGAGAATCCTTAGATATCTAATAGGGACCCCAAACTTAGGAATTTAGTATTCTAGACACAGCGCTACATTTAAAATCTTAAGGTATTCAAATTCTGACTTTGCTGGATGTAGGGTAGAAAAAAAGCACCTCTAGTACCAGTCAATTTATAGGACAATTCTTAGTTTCATGGTCCAGTAAAAAATAGAATTCAATAACTCTTTTAATGGCTGAAACAAAATATATAGCGGTAGGAAGCTGTGTTGCTCAAGACTTATGGCTAAAATAATAACTTTTAGATCTTGGACTACCTGTAAGAATCATCCTAATAACGTGCGACAACACTAGTGTAATTTGTATATCTAAAAATATAATTCAGCACTCATGAACAAAATATATAGACATTAGGCATAACTTCATTAGAGATCATATAGCCAAGGGCGATATTGAACTGAACCATATTACTATTAGAGATCAATTGGCTGACATATTTACAAAACCATTAGCTTATGACACATTTAGCATCTTGAGAAAAAAATTAGGTGTCATAGATATTCATGCTTAATTAAAATAAAACAAAAAAAAATTCATGTGTTTGTGATTCTTTGTTTGTTATTTTTATAATAATAAAAAAGGGGGTTTCCTGATCTTCTCACACTCATCTTTGTGCCATTGTTCTTTCTATTGTACTATTTTTCCTTGTACTGATTGTGTTGCTTTTGCTTGTATAGAGTGTTCTTCCCTTTTTACTGCTGTCAAAAGGGGGAAAAGTTCTGTGATGTTATGCTCTTAAGTTCAATATTAATTGTTATGATTTTTATCATATTTCTACTAACCTCATTATATTTCGTTTCTGTTTGAAAAAAAATAAAAAAAATTAACAAAAATTCTTTTGGTAATCTCTCGTCTTTTTAAATCCATCATTTAGTGAGGGGGAGCTAAGGAAGAAATAACATCTATCTTGCTTATCAGATAATATTATTTGACATCATCAAAAAGGGGGAAACTATTGCAATCTAGGATCCACAACACTTAATTTTGATGATGACAAATAATATTGACTAAATTAATATGTTCTTCCCTGAAAAACATAAATATTTATTTTTATCTGTGAGCACTAATATTTCAGGTAAAAATATAAATATTTATTTTTGTAAACTAATCGTATTGTACGATATTCATCGTACTATACGATTTGTTTCAACCTGAAAACCCTAGCCGCCAGCATAGTTTAGGTAAGATTTTAAATTTAATTTTTGAACTAATCGTACTGTACGATTTGAATCGTATTGTACGATCATTAAAATCTTGCCAAAATTATCCCCCGTAATCAGGCAATTAAATCATGGTTTCTTAATTACATTGGATCGTATTGTATAATGTTCGTAATTTTGTGAACTATTCTTCTACATTCATACTGGACGAATCTATTTTTGAACTGATCGTACTGTATGATATTGGATCGTACTATACGAACAAAATCATCAAATTTACATTATTAGGGTTTTTTGAAGACTAAATTAAAAAGGAGTTTTTCTTATTCAGTGAGAAGTTATTGAGGCTGTTGTTGACATATGAAGAAACTCTTGAGAGTTAGCTTTTTAAGAGATCCAGGGATTGTGAGAGGAAGGAGAAGGTAAGCTTGAGCATGAGGGAGAAGGAGTGTGAGGGGATCACACGGTTGCTCCGAGCTAACTATACGCATGCTCCTCCTGTGGCCCAGGTGAGTCTTGTGAAGGTTCTCTAGGGAGAGAGGCTTCAAAGTCAACATCCTCGAGATACTCTGCCTTCTCCAGGAGGGAGAAAAAGGGGAAGGTCCGCTGCTGTCACCAAGAGGGTGACATAGCGTCTGACACTCCGCCACATCGGGGAAGGTGAAAGTGAGTCTTGTAAAGGCTTCTCCGCCTTACTATGGGAGCAGAAGGAGAGTCAACTTTTAGTAGTGAAATACTCAGAGTTGAGGAATCTAGGGAGTGGTTGTAGTTCAAGTGACCGAATCACTATAAAAATTTCTGGTGTGCTTTTTCTGTATTTTTCACATTTTAATTTTTCATGCATATATCTACTATGCTAAATGCTTGGTGAAAATTTTGATTTTAATTATTTATTATGAGATTTGAAATTGTATCACCACTATCGTAATTGTGAATGAATCTTTAGCTTCCGCATTTGATTAGTTAAATCTTATAAATTGAAAAATTAAATAAAGAGAAAAAATCCACAAAAATTAGAACTCTTGTTAGGATTTATTTTTAAAATACCAATTCACCCCCCCTCTTGGCGCACATTGAACTTTCAAGTGGTATCATAGTGGGATTTTAAAATAGTATTTTAGAAAATCTAGAAACATATGATCCATGGCACACTTTGGTAACCGTAATACTGCGGAGGGTTATTTAATAACCCGTCCACCTTTATTTGGTAACCGTAATACTGTGGACGTATATAGAGCCAGAGAGATATAACACACTGCTAGCTGTGTTTCTATTTGAAGGAGAGGCACGGAGATGGTGGATTGGACAATAAGTAAAAATTTTAAAGGATGATGAATGATGAGATCACTTGGGATGAATTCACTACAATGTTCAGTATGTGGTTTGTACCTCCATTAGCCCTATGATAGATGTAAGAAGCATTTATCAAGTTGGAGCAATGAGTAAGACAAAGATGTAGTATTGAGGTTGAGTATACTACACTGGCTAGGTATGCTCGTCACTTGATCCTTACTACTAAAAAAAGTGTTACAAATATTTATAGGGATTTAACATGCAGCTGAGACATCCATTAATGCCTCTACGAATTCAGAAATTTCTTGAGTTGATTGAGTGAGCCAGTTGATAGAGATTGACTTAGTAATACTGACATCTAGGTATATGAGAGCTCCAGTTACAATGTCAGCAGGAGGAGGGGTAGAGATGAAATAAATAAGGATAAAAAAGAAGCATTATCAATGAGAAGAAAAGTATATATAGTGATTTAAGGAGATCTGGATTGGTAGTTTTTGTATGTATTTATGGTGAGTGTATTCATTATGGTCGATAACATTGGGTCAGTGCTACTTATTGGCTGGATAATGTTTTCACTATGGACAGCAAGGACATAATGTAGCAATGTCCTCAGAGGAGATTTCAAGGAAGATCTAATTCTAGAGTAGGACGGTCCAAAAAGATTGAAGGATGGAGAACTATAGGGTCAAGAGCATATAGTGAAAGATCAACCAATAGAGCATACAACGAAGCTATTAGTGGTAGTCAAAGGGAGATTGTTGCACCACGACCAACTCCACCTACTACAAAAATGCCATGTGTGTTTAACTTATAGTATTTGGAATACTGACAATAACCTAAGAGTTCTACTAGTAAGAAGTTTATTTTAAATGATTGTTTGACATAGAATATTATATATTACTTAATGACTGTGATAGAATGAACTGCATGACTGTATGATTTTTTGATGAGTTTTGATTTGAGTTTTTTTTTTAGTTTGATTTGAGTTTTGATCATATAGATTTAGTTTATATCGATTTTATGCTCGAATACTTAAGAAAAATATTGGGGATGATATTTTTTTAAGGTGGTAGATTGTAATAACTAATATTTTGACCCAGTCAAATAACTTTTTTAAGGAGTAATTATAAGTCTAAATCATAAACTATCTTCGCCATAACATATATATTATAGTGATTTAATCATACTAATTTTCTCATAATTTTTGGGCATTGGTGCAAATCTTTAAAAAATTAACACCCATAAATATAAGTGTGAGCTTTGGGACCATTAGGTGTCCGTTTTGCAAACTAATTTAATCAAATTTTTTATAATAAAATTTGCTATTTAATGGAATTTTTTTATAACTTTTGGAGCCCAAAAAGAATTTATATAAATTTTAAACTAAAAATTAATAAAATTATATAATCATATTTATATTATATTATTATTTATTATAAATATCATATTCCATTAATGAATCCATTAAAGCCTTTTTCATTTTTCTTCATTTGGCTAAACAAAGAGCATGTAAGGGAATTTAGAGGGAAAATAGAGGAGAGATAAAAAGAAACCTAGGGTTTGGAGGCCATAGAGTGATTTTTGCCACTTGATTTTGTTAGAAAATTTGCTCATCCAATTATAAGGAATCATTATCTTATTTTTTATTTTAATAATTTATTATTTTTGATATTTTTCTGATCAAAATTATATTTTTATTACAGAAAAATGAGTATAATTTTATATTGATAAAATTTTTACCGCGTGACTTTTTATATTTTATAGAGACTAAAATTATGAACATTTTGAATATTTATTTAAGAGTTTCTGTTGGGTGATTTTAAAAAAATAGCAATTTTTGACAATTCAAATATTTATTTTGACATCTAAAAATAATATTATAGTTCAATTAAAACTTCAGAATGTGATTATTCACGATCTCTAGTAATTTGGTTAATTTCTTTACTATAAATTTTTTGCTTACTAGGAATTTCTATAGCATGCTATTATCACATTTTGATACGTTATGAATTAAGCCCAATTATGTTTAATTTATATTACAATGCATTAAAAATGAATGTGTGCATGTGGTTAAGTAATTAGTGGTCGTTATTACTATTATAGTACTGTGATAATAATTTGTGTGAGAGGAAAAATAACTAAAGATTGATTATTCACTAACATTGACTAGAGATTGATTAACATGTACCAGATGGTGTATTCATGGGCATTCTCTTAAATGCTGTGGTTTGATGTTATCCTCTATTGATTCAGTGATACTAATTGAGAGTTATAAGGAGATGATTATTATGCCAATAGGCAAACAGTGATGAATCTGTTAACTGAGCCAACAATTTACGGATACTGGTATGATATGAAATGCATGTTATTGAGAAATTGTTCCTATTATTATACGAATTTATTATTACTGCATTATTTTACTGCTCCTGCCACTAGACTATTACTGTTACTGATATAGACACTGATATTATTTAATATTACTGATTCATTGTACTGATACCTCACTCATTATAATGATTGATAATACTGATTTGGTGACTATTTTATAAATTTAACACCCATATTGGTTTAGTAGTTTCTCCACTATATTGTTTTACAGTTTATAGACTTTACTATTACTGCTTACTACATGTGAGTTTTATTATTTCTATGTAGATTCATGATTATATAAATGTTACTGTTATTATTTGACTGTTGACATATATATTACTCATTTGCCATGTTTTGAGTTCAATTGTAGGATTTGATTGTTTGCTGGGTTCTTGAGCTCATTATATATGGTTAAATGATTTCATGTTAAGGCAAAGGCGTCAGAGTGTGAGATTGATCAGGATCCTTCAAGTTCATGTTCTTATTATATTGACTATTCTTTTGTACTCATGAAGGAATAATTATGATATGATTGTCTATATCCTAAAAAATATAAATGATTTTCTTTAGGAAAATAAATACAGATGTATAACTCTTCTAAATTAGATTCTGGAACATTATATAATTTGGGATGGAGTGTTGATGCCTAGAGTGGCCGAGGATGTTGTAGCAAATTTTTGGACGTTGATTTTGATGAGATGGATCTTCATAATTATTCTAGAGCCGTTAGTAGGTTATTGGAACTTTATACTTCTATATTGGGTTTAATCTTGTATAGATAATTTTATATGCTGTATTTTCTTTTACCTCTTCTTTTTTCAAGTTTTGCTCATAATTTTGCATTGCTTTTGCCATCTTTTGCTTGCATTGAGCATTTCCTTTCTTTTTTCTCTTTTGAGCTCCATGCTTTTTTTGGAGGTTTCATGCAACTCCTTTGTAATCTTTCATAATTATTAATGAAATTTCTATTTTTGCCAAAAAAAAATAATAATAATAAACATTAACTTTAATTTTGAATTAAATTTATTTATAATTAAACAAATTTCAACTAATTTATTTAGAGATAGCTATGATTTTCATATTTCATGACATTAACTTTAAATCGAATTTTAAATCTATTTCATGTTTAAGTTCAATTTCTTTACTAAACTTTTTACAACAATTCCAGAACGATGCTGCTCTACATTAGAAAGGATGAACTTCTTCTTTAAGTAAAGAATGGGAAAGAAAAAGATATATATTACATTGATACGAATTAACTCTTCTCAGTAAACTTAAATCAATAACAATAGAAATAAACAACTCATTAGAAATATATAACAAATGGAATGCCTACCATATCTGCAGAAAGAAGAAATTGTACTATTCACATAATTTATGGAACTGCCATGCAAAGCCAGATATGTATGCGGACAAAAATTTCTATGAGAAATTGCTCAAGGAATTTGAGGAGAGGAATGAAAATATTCATAAAATATGCATTGAGATTTGTTTTCCATCAACAAAGCACAAATCTCAATACATATCTAAAGGTTTTATTTTTCATTTCTCCAGTCAAAATCTGCAAGGAATTCATCATAAGAATTTTATCCTTCAGCCGATCTACAGAAGTAGATAAGAACTCGTAATTGGCAGTTTCAGAAAGGTCAAAAGGTCACCCATCACTCCAACCATCACTGTCGTCCTCGTCGCTGCTTGCACATGCCTGACATTATTGAAGAATGCGTCAAACAGTAGCTTAAGATCACAAAATTATTACGTGCGGAATTTGGACGGAGAATGTCCGAGAATGTCCGAATTGTACTGTACACGATGTGTACATCACGTATTTGAACGATTCTCCCCATCTGAACTCCGCACGTAATAAATTCTCCTTAAGATCAGGAGATTTTTTTGTGAGCTAGTTCAAGAAATTTCTAACGCTTATGTTCAGAATTTTTTTTTAAAATAATATTTTAGTATTTTGTTTTTTAATTTTTTAATAAAAAATTATTTTATAAAATAATATGAAAGCCATCTCAAATGAAACTTATATTAATATTGATAACACAACACTAATATTGATGAATAAAATTCTGAGCAAAAAGCATGAGTATTTTTTCATAGTGCACGAAATGGAGAGCTGCATGAGAATGTGAAGAACCTGGCGTATGGCATTAGCCTTCTCCAATATTGCAGCGACCCTATTATTAGCGGTGGGCTGTGCAACAAAACTTGACCTTGATGTCGCTGTGCGTCGCAGATTCAATGTCTGGATTTTAGAGTATCATAAGAAATTTATCAACAATTCAGTATATTACAGAAGAAAAATATTTCTTCATATCTTTTGGGCGGAGGGGTGGTGGTGGGGAACAGCCTTCTAACCACCATTTTTCTTATCTTCTTAGTTCATTTCTAGCTGGATGAAACTATTATGCAGGTTTTGACCAACTTGTGGCATTTTTTCCATTCATTTCCATCTCCCTGTATTTAATTCTAGTTCAAAAGCTTCTAATAGTAAGTATTGAATAATCATGACTCTGATCCTAAGAGGTTGATTGGGTTATAACACCTGTAATCTATTTTTCTTTCATGGAGTAGAAACATTCCCCAATTGCTTAGTTCGTGTAGATAACCTATTAGCTCCTATACCAGGTTATCCTTCAGGATGCAACGGTTTCACTCAGGAAATGCGAAGGCTTATTTCATAATTTTTCATAGAACGTCCATTAGATAAGGATTTACTGAATGGTTTCAACATTAAGTTTCTATACTTAAATTTTGATGTGATAACTTCTTCGAATCCATTAACTACAAAGAGGTCAAACTACGGTATCTAAAATTTGTGCATAGATTAATGTCATACCATGTAGTTAGGACATAGGACATTTTACAGTAGGAAAATCAGGTTTAAAACATAACTTCTAAAATATGAATATTGGAAATATACCTTGGTCCTAATCTGATGTAGTAGATCTTCCTTTTCCTCAACCCCTTCACTACTAGCAATTTGACTCTTTGATTCTTCAGGTTGTTTCAGTTTGTGCTGAATTTCCTTCAGAGTATATGAAATAACTCATGAAAAAGGTGAGAAAGCAAGAGAGAAAAAAAAGAGGCATTTGAGAGCCTTGCTTTCTAAGACGATTAACTCGTAAGTTTAGCATGAGACCTCGAACTTCTATCAAAATAAGTGATATATTGTTAGATAAATTGTCAAGGACATTTGCAAGTGAATTATGAATAAAATAGCTAGAGGTCATGTTATGTCATAATAGATATTACCAGCCCCGCCCACCACTCAGTAAAAGGATTTCAATTTCGATGATCATGAAGGAGTTATAAGAAAACACTTTTTAAGTTTCTGGAAAGTAATTATATATATAACAAAATCCTAGCGCTGAGTATAGGCAAAATATTTGATAACTTGTAATTCCATTACTTGATACGGTAATAAATTATCTAACCGAGCTAATTAAAACAGCAGATGGTCCTAGCGTTCTACTAAATTAAATCATGGTATCACTGCAAGTCGCATATCGCTCGACTTGTTTACAGTTTTAGTAAGACCATCATGTTCATATGTTTTCTGAGAAACAAAGATTGAAACTTACCGTGTCCCTGATTTGATGAAGAACCTGCTCCCTACTGTCTAGTTCGTGTGTCAGAAGACGGCTATCCACCTGATTATCTTGCTGAAAGCATAGGTTAAAGACGGTGAAAAAAAAAAAGAATAAAATCTGATAATAACGATGAATTATGTGATAATGATAAATGTAAAGCATGTCAACAGAATAATTACCATTTTCTTGTATTGCCCATCTTTTGCAAGGAGACAATCTTTTGCAAGGGGTAATGGCCATCGAATAATGCCTTCAATTTCTGCAGGGGCAGGTGGGCTTTGATTCTGAGCGTCCTCAAAATGGTGAACCATTTGACCAATATTAGAATAGTTATCTTCTGGTACTTCATATGAAGACCTCACCAACCTCCACTGTATTGGAGGAAGAGGTGGTGGTGGTGGCAGTTCAGTTGGAGTTATCGTTGTAGTATTATTGGGACTAATTGAGAAGGAATCATATTTTACATCTTTATTTAGTAATGATTCAAAAGTGGGAATATTTGTAGTATAACTAGGCTGAAAAGAATCTGTATCATTCCCAGTACAAAGATCCTTCAATCCAATTTCTTGATCCACATGGTTCATGTGCTCGAACCCACTGCCGCTAGAAATAGATGCTGTCGATGATGAAATTCTCCGTAAATCATCAGACAGTTCATTTGTTTTACTTCCAGAAAAATCATCTTCATCCCAAATCTCAGAATTTGAATCTGAGCGAGCACTGAGAAGATCCTCAGTTGAATATGTGTGTGATTTACAGAAGGTGTCGTCATCTGATTCAGACCTACCATCTTGTGCAGGAAGAGTGCATCCTGGAAACAAACGGAATGAAGAAAACGCACTTCCATCTATCCTTTTGTTTATACAGCCATCAGGTTGTTCAAGTTTAAGATTAGATGCCTCTAGACTATTCAAGGGATGAAATGATATCTTCATATGCTCCAATGGTGGGGAGGAATTCCGAGAGTAAAGAGAACCGGAAGAATTTGACTTTTCCAACGCTCCATAATCAGATTTATTTATGAGACTCATCTCATGGAATGTTTGCGATGCAAGATTCTGCTCATAGAATGTTTGTGATGCAACTCCATTTAGCCTTTTGCTTTGATTATCAGCAAGAGGTTTATCCCCTAATTGACCATTGTCAACAATTCCCAGTTCATATCGGGTGGAACTTTTAGCATGGGAAACTGATGGTTTTATTTTAATACACTGTACAAGATTTCTTTGAGGTAATCCAGAAAAACTGGGAGACAAAAAATTGCTATTCTGCACAGAATCCATGGATGGTGAAGCAACGTTAAATGCACTGCATGGTTCAGATTCCTTGCTAGAAGCACTTTTTGTTGTTTGATGTACTTGACAAATGCTAGTAGTTAATACAATTGGGGACGCAACATGACCTCCTTCACTCTCATCAATTAATGAAAGGGCTTCAGATTGTTCTTGAGAATTCTGCTGAAGCTGTACGCCTAAGCCATCATCATTATGAGCTATGTATGCTGAGGAATGTTTTACGGAACCATTTTCTTCAAATAAATATTTCCTACTCAAGAATGGATTGCTGTTCAAAATTCTCTGATCCGCCAAGCTTAAAGATTCAGGTAAACCCCGCACTTCGCCAATTGAGTTCAATTGCTTTGATATCTTCCCATTAACCATATCTTGTTTATCTGACTTCACACCATTGTTCAAACTATCAGACCGAGTCCTCTCCCCAGTTCCATTTGGGAGACTAACATCAACAGGCTTTGATGGTTCAAGTCCTAGAAGGGTGCCATTTGTCCATAATTTTGTGGAAGGAATACTTGAAATACTGATCGGAGGTGAACTCTGAATCTGGGATGTTGCTGCAGCAGTTTTAATGTTCAGCATAGTTCCTGATTTGGCTTCAATAGAACAAGGAGGTTGATCATCATCAGTTCCTTGAAAAGCATTTCTTCTTAACATTGTGTGAACACTATTTTTGAGAAGTTGGCTCTCATCATACAGCGAGCCTGGAGATAAGCCAGCTTCCTGGGATGACTGCATAAGTTCTGGCATTCTTGAAACATCTAAATAGGTATCATTTGGTAACCTGTACTCGTTTGAGGATTCATGGAGTGACATAGGAGCCTCAATATTAGCGTAGCCACCATATTGAGCCGTCCCTGAAACTCCAGATTCATTTTTCTGATGCTCCATGTTAGACAAAGTTTGCATGCATTTTTTTTGGCATTCGGAATCTGTTTCTGCATCTGATTCCAGTGTATTGAGAGCGTCTACATAATTGTCTGTCTCATTAATTTCCTCAAATTGGTTTTGATCACAAGATGATCTGGATAAATCTGCAATAATTGGCACGGGCTTTACTTGGTTGAAAGATCTAGTTCTAGTAGGTTCCTCAACTTTTGATGATTCAGAATTCACAACCAAAGAGTTTGAATCTTGAAGAGTATCATCTGAGTTGACACCTGCAGCCTTCACTAATTCAGATTTTTCATCCCATATAACAGAAGGTGACCGTGAAGTAGCCTTCCAATGTGGAAAATCATATTGAGAATCATCATCCGCATCAAATACAAGTTCATCATTATGTAGCTGAGAAGCACCGGGATGCTCATGATTGTTCTGTATATTAGAAACAGATAATCTATCACAATCCAAATCATTAGGTAAAATTGAATGGTTTGTCTCTGAAACATGTCCAGTAAAGTTCAACTTGTTCATTGTATTCAGAAGTTGGGGAGCACTTATAACTTCAGATTTTAATCTCATTTCGGACACCAATGAACTTTCAGCTGACAAGCTTTGGTCATCATTACTTAGTGGCGCAAACCTTTCACTGCTCGCTAAACTGGTTATTTCAAAAAAATATGTAATCATCGCCTCAAGAAAAAAAGTAGAAGTTACACAACAGAAGAATTGTATACTTTTGTGCTATGATATGGAGGAAGATACCTGTTACATTGAGATGAAGATAATGGGTCTTGAACATCTCCTTCTGTAAATCGTGATAATTTTCTCTGGATGGTATAATAAGACAGACATTTAAGCCTATCAATATATTATTTTGTAAGCAAAAACTTTCATGAAAGAGGATGCAAGTAATATATGATTCTGGCCATAATATTTAAGAAAAGCATAGATATGAAATTGAAATTGGACAGATTCTAAGTGTTGCATCTTCAAATATACAAAACTGAAGACAAAGTAAGAAACAAATCAATAATCTACTTGCTAAGTATAGACCCTACGCGGTCAGACATTCATCATTATGACATGATATTGTGAGTGCATTAGGGAGGGAGAAAGATAGAGACTAATCCCAATTTATTGAAATCAAACATGCATGAATGAGTATTCTGTAGAAGCATCATGGGATGATATGGATCATGGAAACTAGATGCTTAATCAGGAAGCAAAGATTATGAGAGAATGTAAACAGCATTTAAGGATTGTCAAACAGACTCGTGTGATACTATTTCCGTAAATCCTTAAAAATGCACAAGTAACAAGGTATGTTGAGGTTACTTATGCTGAAACAAGTCCTGCCTAAACTGGACAAATGTTAGGGGTAGCACATGTCCTTTTTGAACATTTGGTTTAGATGTTCCTCCAATAGTAATTTTTTTCTCAGATGAGCTCTCTGGTTGATGAAGCATGACCCTAGTTATCTCTTTTGGCTTTCTTGGAATGAGGGTGTCAAAGACACAATGTTAAATCATCATCATAAGTCAGAATGATGTTCTAGAAACTATAACAAAACAACATCATCAAGCCTTTATCCCACTACGTGGGGTCAACTACATGAATCTTTTTTCTCTATTGTATCATATTAAGAGTTAAATACTCATTAAATCTAATAAAAAAAGGTCATTTCTAATATTTTCTAACCAAATCTTTTTAGGTCTACCTCTACCTTTCTTAACATAAGCAAAATCTAATACATCTACTCTCCTAATGAGGTTATTGGAAGGCCGCCATTTTAGGACACAATGGAGAAACAAAAAAAAAAAACACAACACAAAAAATACCAAATTTTATATGGTTTAGCTTCAACTAAACCAATGTCCATGCGAATGAAAAGAGGACCCAATCTACTAGAAAACAAAAATCATAATCATAGAGTAAAAATCAAGAGCACTTACCACTCTTCCCAAATTCTGAATATACCCATGCTCAAAATAAAAAAGAAGTCCAAAAATCTCACGAAAAGATAAATTTAGGCCGGCCCAGGAGGGGCCAGCTGAACCGGTCCAACCTGGACCAGTTCTCTTCTACAGCCAGCAGCCCAAGCAATGGGCCGGAACCAAGGGGAGGCAGATGCCCTAGTGGGGCCCAATTACTTAATTAAATTGCTGTTTAGGAGAGAAATTTGAATTAAGGGCTGTTTTGGATTTTGTAAGTTTCCTTTGGCTTTAATGAGTTTTTTTGGCTAGGGATTGCTTTTCATCTTGAATTGGAGAAGAGATCTGAGATCTAGGGTTTGTTCTTTTGGGCTTTAGGCTTTGCTAGAGATTTGGGGAGTTGTTTCTTCCTCTCGAATTGAAGAAACTTGTATCTTGTATTGTTTTTCTTATTCGTGGATTGAATAGAAGAAGTTGTGTTTTCTCTCCAATTTTCTAAAATTTCTGCATCGTATTGCTGATTTCTCTCTGAAATCAATAGATTTCTCGCTGTTTTCACCAATTCTTGTTAGGTTTGCTTGAGAACTCAAGTATTTCCCATTAGGGTTACTTGCGAACTCAAGTATTTCCTATCAAATTGGTATCAGAGCACATCGATCCAAGGGCTATCAATAGCAGGAAGGAAGGTTGAAGTCTTGGAGGGAAAACTTGGACAACTAAAAATAGATTTTAAGGAGAAAACTTCTGATTTTTAGAAACAGTTTGCATCCATCCATGAAAGGATAGATGAAAGGTTTGCACTCCTTGGAAGACATGATGAAGAAGATGCTTGAAGACAAACAAAATCCGGCGACATCGGAAGCAAAGGAGACCACCGACGGCCATGGGAAAGGAGGAAATCCGAACCCATTTAGGGGGAGGGAGATTCCGAAAGTGGAGATCCTTGAGAGAGATGACGGAATGCCTCCTTTAGAACCACTTTTTAGGGAGGAGATGAGTATGAGCTACGAAAGAAGGGGTGCTGAATTTGTGGGGAGAAGGGAGGATTTCTACCGCCGAGGTGCTGATTTTGAAAGAAGAGGGGAATGTGATGAAGGGTTTGGTAATGATCGTCTTAGGGAAGATCGTGACAACTGGGGAGCACCTCCTCTTCGGGGAATGGGAGGTTATGGAGGATTCAGGGGAAACGGGGGTGACCCGAAGGTGAGAAAGCTAAAGATGCCCATCTTTGAGGGCGAGGACGACCATGGCTAGATCTACAAAGTAGAGCATTACTTTGTTGTTAACGGGTTGACAGAGAAAAAGAAGCTGACGGTGGCAGGATTGTGTTTGGAGGGTAAGGCAATGGCATGATACGAATGGTGAGACAAGAGACAACCCATTCGATGCTGGAGGGAGTTCAAAGATTGTTTACTAGAACGTTTCCGAACTGGTAGGCGAGGAGACATCTATGAACAATTCTTTGCCCTGACATAGGAGGGGACCGTGGCAAATTATCACGACAGGTTCGAGTATCTAGTAGAAGACTTGACTGGCTCTCAGAAACAGTGCTAGAGAAAAACTTTATGAAAGGGCTTAAAGTGGAGATCCTGGCAGCAGTTCAGGTGATAAGGCCACAAGACCTGAGATAGGTTATGGAGCTAGCACAATTGGTGGAGGACCAAAAGCATATGGAGAGGGGGGCTAGGGGGAGCAACTCAGGAGGGTCATACAGAATGACCAGTACCTTCTTAGCTCCCAAGGGACCTTCTCCAGGGAGTCTGAGGGAAGTGCCCAAGGAGAGAGCTGGAGGAGGGGGAAACAAAGGAAATTTCAAAAGCCTGACGGAAAAGGAGATACAGGAGAAGAGAGCAAAGGGGTTGTGTTTTAGATGTGATGAGAAATACATGCCGTGGCATAGGTGTAAGGACCGAACTCTTCAGGTTCTCACCGTTTGTGATGACGAGGAAGCTAAAGAGGGAGGTGATAGTGGGTTAGAGGTGGAGGAAGAGGAGAAGTTGCACTTGGATGTAGCAAAAGTCTCCTTAAACTCAGTGGTGGAATTCACCCCAACTCACACCATGAAAGTGAAGGGAGAGAGCGGATAGAGAGGTGGTGGTGTTGATAGACAGTGGGGCAACCCACAATTTCGTCTCCACCCAGATTGTTAATCTGCTGGGGGTGAAATTAGTGGATACAGGGGGCTATGGGGTGATGATGGGCACAGGAAAGGTGGAGATGGGTAGAGGAGTTTGCAGGGGAGTGTTGTTGACCATACAAGGGATCCAAGTGAGGAAGGATTTTCTTCCCTTGGAGTTGGGAAGCACTAATGTCATCCTGGGGATAAAATGGCTACAGATATTGGGGGATACCAAGGTTAATTGGGGAATACTAAGGATGGAACTGGTGGTTGGGGGAAAGAGAATGGTGATTCAGGGTGATGCAGGGCTATCTAAGACTGGGGTATCTCTCAAGTCTTTGATCAAGACCATAAAGGAGGTGGGAGAAGGATTTTTGGTGGAGTTGCATCGATTGGAGGGGGTCAGACAAAAAGAGGAGGGAGACATTCCCTCTTCAGTGCAGCCACTTATACAGCATTTCAGCGAGGTTTTTCAACCTCCCCGGGGCCTACCACCACAGAGGGAGTTGCAGCATGCCATTACTTTGAAGGAAAAGGTGACACTGATCAGTGTTAGTCCTTACCGCTATCCTCAGATCCAAAAAGATGAGATTGAGAAGCTGATCCGGGAGATGCTGGAGGCTGGGATTATCAGGCTGAGTGTGAGTCCATTCTCTAGTCCAGTCCTACTGGTCAAGAAGAAGGATGAGAGCTGGTTGTTTTGTGTGGACTACAGAGCTTTGAACAATGGGACAGTGCTAGATAAGTTCCCTATTCCTGTGATTGATGAGCTCTTGGATGAATTGTATGGGGCAGTGATGTTTTCCAAGTTGGATATGAAATCAGGATACCATCAGCTCAGAATGAGGGAGACAGACATTTCAAAGACAGCTTTCAGGACACATGAGGGGCATTATGAGTTTCTGGTAATGCCTTTTGGGCTTACTAACGCCCCTGCTACTTTCCAGTCTTTTGATGAACAGGGCATTCCGGCAGTACCTCAAGAAGTTTGTTCTGGTGTTTTTTTATGACATTCTGGTGTACCGCAAGACTGGGGAGGAGCATCTGGAACACTTAAAGGTGGTTCTAGGAGTTTTACAGGAGCATCAGCTGAGGGCTAACCTAAAGAAGTGCAGCTTCACCCAGTCTAGTGTGGAGTACTTGGGATATGTAGTGTCCCAGGAGGGAGTGGCGGCCGATCAAACAAAAATTGAGGCAATGCAGAAATGGCCTATGCCTAGGAACATAAGGGAGTTGAGGGATTTCCTAGGACTGACTGGTTACTACAGGAGATTTGTGATGGGGTACAGTACCATAGCTTGGACATTGACTGAGCAGCTGAAGGACAACTTTTTGTGGGGAGAGGTAGCGACTCAGGCTTTTGAGAGATTGAAGAAAGTCATGACTACAGTTCCAATTTTAGCTCTTCAGAACTTCAGCCAGATCTTTGTAGTAGAGACCGATGCGTCCGGATATGGGTTGGGAGCAGTGCTGATGCAGAATCACAGACCTATAGCATACTTCAGTCAAGTGCTATCAACCAGGGCTAGATTGAAGTCAGTGTATGAGAGAGAGCTGATGGCCATTGTCTTGGCTATTTAAAAGTGGCGCCCTTACCTTTTGGGTAGACATTTCATTGTCCGATCGGATCAGAGGAGCTTGAAGTACCTGTTGGAGCAAATGATGGTGACCGAGGAGCATCAGAGATGGTTGCCCAAACTATTAGGCTATGATTTTGAGATCCAGTACAGGTCTGGTTTGGAAAATAAAGCGACCGATACCTTATCTAGATGTATTGGGAAACTTCAGGAGTTGGCTATTTCAGTACCATTGAAGGTAGACTGGGGGGGTCATCAAGGAAGAAAGCATGCAGAATGAAGAATTGAGAAAGATCAGGGAGAATTTGATGAAAGATAATAGTAGCCATCCTGGTTACCATATAGAAGAGGAGAGGCTGTTGCATCAAGGAAGGTTTGTGATGCCACGAACTTCCATACATATTCCTCACTTGTTACAAGAGTTCCAAGGTAGTGCAATGGGAGGTCATTCAGGAGTACAGAAGACTTATAGAAGGCTGGCATCTGACCTTTACTAGAAGGGGATATATAAAGATGTTAAGGAGATGGTGGCAAGGTGTGAAGTGTGCCAGAGAAACAAATATATGGCCATAGCTCCAGGAGGACTACTACAACCCTTGGCCTTTCCAAATAGAGTATGGGAGGAAGTGTCCATGAATTTCATAGACGGCCTATCATGATCAGAGGGATTCTCAGTCATCATAGTGGTGGTTGACAGACTTAGTAAGTATGCACACTTTATCCTCTTACGACATCCCTACACCGTAGTATCAGTAGCTGCAACATTTATCAAGGAGGTGGTTAGACTACATGGGATTCCTGAATTGATTGTGTCTGATCGAGACAAAGTTTTTCTCAGCCAGTTTTGTAGAGAGCTGTTCAGGTTGCAGGGCACTGTTCTTAAGAGAAACAACGTCTATCATCCGCAGACAGACAGGCAAACAGAGGTGATGAACCGAAGCTTGGAGACTTATTTGAAGTATTTTGCTTTTGAAAAGCCACGGACAAGGGCAAAATGATTAGCATGGGTCGAGTATTAGTACAATACTTCGTACCATTCTGTCTCTCACATGACTCCTTTTAAAGTACTGTATGGAAGAGACCTCCCACACTTAGTGCATTTTGGGAGGGGGAGCACACCAGTTTATTCAGTTGAGCAGTACTTAGAGAAAAGGAACAAGGTGTTGAAGGAATTGAAGATACATCTGATCAGGGCACAACAAATTATGAAGAAGTAGGCAGATACACATATGAGGAATATACAGTATGAAATTGGGGAGAAAGTGCTCTTGAAACTAAGGCCCTACAGGCAGAGATCAGTTGCAACCATGAGAAACGAGAAATTGGCTCTGAGGTACTTTGGCCCGTATGATATTTTGGACAAGATCGGAGCAGTGACGTATCATTTGAAGTTACCCCCATCCGCCACCATACACCTAATTTTTTATGTATCCCAGTTGAGAAGAGCTCTAGGGGAGCATGCAGTTTGTGCAGAGTTGCCAACTACACTAACAGAGGACTTGGAAGTGGTCTTAGAACCACTTGAGTTGGGGGGAGTCAAATCCGATAAAAAGGGAAACAAAGAAGTGCTTATCAGATGGAGGGACCTTCTCGATTTCGATGCCACTTGGGAGCCATATGAGAGAGTGAAGCTCAAGTTTCCTTCTTTTCACCTTGCGGACAATGTGAGTCTTTGGGAAGGGAGTAATGTTCGGCCGGCCCAGGAGGGGCTGGCTGAATCGGTCCAACCTGGACCGGTTCTCTTCTACAGCCAGCGGCCCAAGCAAGGGGGCGAAACCAAGGGGGAAGGATGCCCTAGTGGGGCCCAATTACTTAATTAAATTGCTGTTTAGGAGGAAAATTTTGAATTAAGGGTTGTTTAGGGATTCTGTAAGTTTCCTTTGGCTTTAATTAGTCTTTTTGGCTAGAGTTTTCTTTTCATCTTGAATTGGAGAAGAGATTTGAGATCTAGGGTTTGTTCTTTTGGGCTCTAGGCTTTGCTAGAGATTTGGAGAGTTGTTTCTTCCTCTCAAATTGAAGAAACTTGTATCTTGTATTATTTTTCTTGTTCGTGGATTGAATGAAGAAGTTTTCTTGTGTTTTCTCTCCAATTTTCTGAAATTTCTGCATCGTATTGCTGATTTCTCTCTGAAATCAGCAGATTTCTCGCTGTTTTCACCAATTCTTGTTAGGTTTTCTTGCAAACTCAAGTATTTCCCCTTAGGGTTACTTGCGAACTCAAGTATTTCCTATCAATTACCTCATATAAAATCTGCTTCTCCTCGCATGCACTACTATTGCTATCAATTCTTCAAAGTCTTAGAACCAAGAGGGCATGTGAGGACCCAAGAGAAAACTCTCAACTTCTCACCAAAAAAAGGGCTAGAGAACTAATCCCTTCATATAGACGCAAGCAACCACTAATAGGATAACAAACAAATAAAATTTATCAATCCATTCATGCAACCAGAGATGATTCACCTACATTCGCTAATTCGAAGATCAGGAATCCAAATATGCACACTACATAAAGCAATTACAGGATTCCTTATATGTGATTCTCCGTGTATCCTAATTTTGCTGACATCGATATGTATAGATCTTAATGCAATCAAATAGATACTATGCAATCCACTATAGCTCAGATGTAATGCGATGACCATAAAACATCAAGTACTTGAGTAAATTATTAAAAAATTCCCCTAGCTTAATATTGTGGCAAATAATGAACCTCTTATGAGACTCCTTTCAAGATACAATAATTATGAATGCCCAATCAAGATACAATATTTATGGTAAAATGGAGACAAAATTTAGTAAATATCAAGTTACTTTGTGAGAGAAGCTCTTACTAAATATCCTCATAAATACATGTGACAAGATATGTTGGGGTAACTTACGCTGAGATGAGTTCCAGCTAAATTGGGCCTATAATTGTTAGGTGTCCCACATGCTCTTTTTGAACATGTAAGTCACATGCTCTTTTTGAACATGTAAGTCACATGCTCCTTCAATAATAATTTTCTTAACGCCACCATGAGCTCTCTAGCTTACCAAGCATGGCCCTAGCAGTCACCTATAACTTCAAATCCACTTAGCATGGACAAATTCGAGTTGAGCTTGTTGGAAATGCATAGTTGGAGAGCTGAGATTGGCTCTAGAAGAGGTTGAAGATGATCGAGTAAAGCTTATGAAGCAGAGGCTTTAAATTTCAAATATGAGTCTGATGAAGCCATAAGAGGTATGCTCCAACTAGCTGAGAAGGAATATGCGAGGCAAACGCTCAAAAGAAAAATGTGGTAGACATATGGGTCATATGTTCCTTCAATAATATAATTTCAGTGTTACAATGAGTACTCTAGTTGTCAAGTACAACCTTAGTTGTCCATTTTAGCTTGAGCTGAGGGGTCGGGAGAAAGAGATTTGCTCTATGAGAGTTGGAGATTGCTAGAGCAGAGCTCATGGAACAAGACCTATGAGTTCAAATAAAAATGTGCTATGGGATTGTTGCTTCAACTATTGGAGGACTTGGTGCATCACCAAAATTAGTGTTAAAGGAACGTGTGACTCGCATAGTCGCATGTTCATAAGGAAAATGATATACCCCACATCCTGTCTTATTTAAATCTAGCAGGAATGTGTATGGAATAGAGGAGAAAATTGATTATGGAGAGCCTACATATAATAAGATTATTTTTGAGACAAAATTGGAGATTCGAGAAGAAAATTTTATAAATGTCAAAAGGCTTTCAGCTATTTTTGAGAAAACAATCAGGACGATTATTTCTTTGATATGTTAAGAAATGCAAATGGCAAACTGTTGTCGAAGAAATCGTTATATTATGCTACAGGCATAACTACGACGCAGCTGATTTTGTTACAGTTCAAACATAAACTAACCTTGAATTTCTTAAGTTTCTTTTCTTTTTGAATTTGTTGAGTTTTCTCTGGTTCTGAGGTTGCCCATGCCCTCTTGAAATATGATGGATCCGAGTATCTCTTTAAACAAGCTCCAGTTCCAGCACGATCATATCTTAACCACAAAAACGGATGTCATAAACAACATGCTTCTAGATAAATTACACTGCATATAAATAGCCATCTTACTTGTCAAGTAGGTACAAGCGTGGTGGGTCCCGGCATTCTTCATATGACTCCATTATAAATTGTGGCAAATCATCATAAGATAGGTGACCATCCATGATCCTGAGATCAGCATGCCAACTAGAACCTGAAAGCTGACAAATTGACATCAGGGACTTGAAGTGAAATTGCTATCATTAGTCAAAGACCAACATAATCACACATTTAGATCTGCTAAAGCTAGTTAAAAAATGTTTCATATATCGACATATTTTGTCATTTATAGAGGAGAAGATGAAGCCTGCTTCTGATTTTGACAGAATCTCTAACTATAGTCTTGGTGTGCCTGTTGAGTGTTGCTGAAGTACTAATCTAAAGTTAAAGCAGTTAAACAATCCCTGAAAATTGATTTCTCTACTTGTAATTTCATTAAAAGAAAGGATTAACCTTTCATAAGATTCATGTGTGGAACAGCATACATCTTTCAAAGACCATCTCAACTTCTGAAAGCTGACTGCTTTTCCTAATTATCATTAGGAATTCTGCTTCTACATGGCTACATCAAATTGAATCCGCAACACCACTCCTTGATTTGACCGACTTGTATTTATGATGTTACAGATTTTAATCTAATAAAAAGATCCATTAATTAACTACATGAACTTCGGAGGACTAGAAGATAACAAAGATATGTCCTTACACAACCCAGTTTTTTGACATAAAAAGATAGTTTTGGTCACCAGCATCTAAATGCATGGAAAAACATTTCAACAAAATTTCCTTTTTAACCGACTGAATTTAAGTTGTTGGCTGAATTGAAATTGATAGGAGTAATACCAATTTCATAAACTAGATCTATGTAACTTGCTTTTCTATGAATAGCATCTTCAATAGATGGAAGTGCCTCTTCTATCTTTTTTATCCTTGAAAGCATTTTTTGTCCTCTTGCAGCTGTGATCATTACTTGCTCATGCAAGTCATGAAAAATTTCTGCACCAAACCTGTGAGTTCAGAAGACATTTGTTTTAGTACAGGCATGCATTTAATAAATAACATCTCTATGAAGAGAGGGTGATAATTTCTATAGCAAAATTGATTTCATTAACACAAGCATAAAAAATTTGAAACAACACTATTTTGTAATCAGACTCAATCAAGTTCATCAATAGATTGTTCAACAGCACAATGTGCGCAATCCTTCTATTCTTCTTAATTCAATGTATGATTGCTGAACTTGAGAAAATCCTTCTAGCAAGCTAATTGAATAATTTGCCCTTCACTGGTGTTGCAAAACTAGACCTCGTTGAAATTTTAAGAAAATAACCCAATCATTTTCCTCCATCATAATCCCAATCCGATCCACCAAACAGAAAACCTTAAGAAAATTCAAAATTACAACCAACTCTCAAAAACATCCACGTTAAAAGAAAGAGAAGGGTTAAAAGGGCACACTCTCAACCTAAATGTACAGAATCCACCCTGGTAGAACAACAAAATTCAAATCCAAAATCGAAGCAGCATCCTAGCAGGAACGAGGCAATTAAAACAAGAGAAGAAGAGTGGAAACTCACTCCACCATGTCACCGAGCTGCCTCAAGATTGTGATGGACCGGCCGATTTGTTTGATAGAGAATTAGAAAATTTCTTAATCAAGAGAGCTCTGTTTAGGAAGGTTCTTAATCAAAGGGTATTTGTTTAGAAATATTTTAATTACAATTGAGAAAGAATTATTTAGGGCAAGAGATCTAATTTGAATTCAAAATCTAAGAGGGAATTATTTAGGGAAGAGGAGGAATTAAGGGGGATTATTTAGAAAAGTTTGAATTATATTTGGGAGGGAATTAATTGGAAAAATAAATCTAATTTTAATTCAAATTTGAGAGGAAATTATTTAGTAAAAGAGGGCTGATTTGGGAGGGAATTATGGGAGCCTATTTAAGGCTAACAATAAGATGATTTCAGGATTATGTTTGGAGTTTGTTGAAATTAGAATTTCTTAGGTTGTGAGGGCTCTAGCTGCTGGCTAGGGATTTGGGAGAGCCGGATCTTTCTCTCCAATTAAAGATCCAACTGTATCTTATTGTTTTCTTTCATATATCTTGCAATAAAAAGAGTTTGGCGTGTTCTTCCTAAATTTTTTGTGTCATTCTTTGATTTTACTGAAATTGCATCCACTTCTTATCAAATTGGTATCAGAGCACGATCCGAATACCTATGGTGGGAAGACAGATAGAAATATAGGAAGGGGAGATCAGACAATTAAAATCAAATTTTATAAGTATTTCAGATTTCGAAAAATAATTTTTAGCCATCCATGAGAAAATCGATGAGAAGTTTGCCATCATGGAAAAGATGATTAGAAAGCTGCTTGAGTTCCAAACCAAAATGGTGCCGTCGAAAGCGAGGGAAGCCACCGCCGGCCAAGTAAGTGGGGAAAACCCTAATCCGATAAGGAGAGGGGAAAATCAAGAGGTAGAAATATTGGGGGAAGAAGAGGAGATGCGACATTTGGACCCACTTCTAAGGAGACTAGGATTTTAGGTGAAGGTGCAATGTTTGGAAGGAGAAAAAGATGGGGAAAAGATAGAAGCGCCAGACATGGTTCAACCACCCCTACAATAATATCGAGGGATATTCTAGCCAGTTCAGGGGTTGCCTCCTCCGCGGGAATGCGAGCATGCTATCATATTTAAGGAAGAGTCTCACTTATCAGTATTCGTCTGTATCGTCAAACCCAAATCCAAAACGAAGAGATTGAGAGATTAGTTAAGGAGATGCTCGAGGCAGGGATTGTTCGACCTAGTGTCAGTCTATTTTTCAGTCCATTGCTATTAGTCAAGTAGTTTAGCAGCAGTTTACTTCGTTCCATCTTGAGGACAAGGTGAGAATTTAGGAGGGGAGTATTGATGGACCGTCTGATTTGATTGATAGAGAATTAAAAAAAAATTTAATCAAGAGAGAGCTATTTATGAAGGTTCTTAATCAAAGGAGAATTGTTTAGAAATATTTTAATTACAATTGGGAAGGAATTATTTAAGGCAAGAGATCTAATTTGAATTCAAAATCTACAAGGGAATTATTTAGGGAAGAGGAGGAGGAATTAAGGGGGATTATTTAGGAAAGTTTTAATTATAATTACGAGGGAATTAATTGGAAAAATAAATCTAATTTGAATTCAAATTTGAGAGAGAATTATTTAGGAAAAGGGAGCTGATTTGGGAGGGAATTATGGGAGCCTATTTAAGGCTAACAATAGGATGATTTCAGGATTATGTTTGGACTTTGCTGAAATTAGAATTTCTTAAGTTGTGAGGGTTCTAGCCGCCGACTAGGGATTTGGGAGAGCCGGATCTTCCTCTCCAATTGAAGATCCAACTGTATCTTGTTGTTTTCTTTCATATATCTTGCAATAGAAAGAGTTTGACGTGTTCCTAAATTTTTTTATGTCGTTCTTTGATTTTACTGAAATTGCATCCACTTCCTATCGAATTGCAATGAACCTACTAATGTCAAATGCACCAAGGATCTACTTTGTATCCTCTGCTTCTCTTGCCAATGCATAATACACAAAATTTCATCCTGGTTAATCCGATGCTAAAATGTTTAAGCTACCGAACAATAGAAAGTTTTTCTAGCATGCCAATTGATTAGAACAAAGTCATCTTCCATTACTTTGTATTGCAAATCTTCTAACCATACAATTAGCATTATCTCATATAATTTAGGTCAATATGAGAGTCCCTTGTAATTCCAGATATAAATGTTAAAAAGGAAAAAAAATTCAATCATTTATCTCCATCATACCTTCCTAATCTAATCTACCAACGAAGTGACTCAATCATAACAAGCTAGCTATTATAGTTAAAGATGTGGTTGTGAAGGCCAAATCCATGTTGACTTGAGGAACGGACCAGATTGTATACATGGCGGGACATCTCAAGTGATTGAGTCAACCAAGTCAATAATGCTTGAGATGAAGCATGGAGTAACACATCACCTAGCCAAACACCTAGAGTAACTTGACAAAAGGCCAAAAGAGCTAAACATAGAGTACCCAAATAGCTCAGCAAAATGTAGCCATATTGAAACCCAAGATACACCTCATTGTAACAAGAATGTCAAATTAGCAGCCTAAGCAACCTACTTGCTTAGCTTTATAGAGGTCAGTGACTCAAATTAAGCTTGACAATTAAAGCATTGAAAGCTAAAGAAGGATGCATGGGGCATGTCTAGGCCAAACTTTTAAGATATTACACACTTTGACTAACATATCTCATGATTTTTTTCCCATTAGTACAACTTCCCAAAAGGTCACTCATCATAGGAGTGATTCAACATAAGCATGCTTAACTTTGAATTTTCTCATAAAACTCCAACCAGTTTGCCGAAAGGCACTTTGAAGTTTAAAAGTTTTACTTCGAATTTTCTCATTCATCTATATATTGTATGTTTTAACCGAACAAACATCATTATTTTCTCCCTTTAGTGTACTTTCCAAAAGGTCATCTACTCACCTATTCTAGTATTGCTTTAGCATGAACATTGTTAAATTCGAAGTTTCTATTAAAACTTCAATTATTACACCATATTAATTTGCAACACACAAGCAATAACACATAGCATATAGCCCCCATAGTGCATGATACTTTAATTTTTAAAATTTAGAGTTTAAATTTAATATTAGTATTACTTATTTTTATTTAATAGTGTTGTTTTATTTTTATTTTCATTTTATTATGGCAAGGTACTGAATCTTCAACACTCACGCAAGCTTTTGTCAACCTCTCACCTTCATGTTGGGGCTCTCGGTCTTTTACCTTCGTCAAGAGTCTTAGTCTCTCACTTACCACACTCAGTTTCTCAATATCTCAACTTCAACGAGACTTCAACTTCATTATGTTTTATTAGAACTATTAGTCTCGTCTTCAAGGAATCTAACCATCGATGCACGAGCAATACAATCTTGCCTTCAATGTACAAAGACTTCCAAGGCTTCAACAAAAGGCTCTCAACTTCAACTTTCTCATGTACAGGCTTCAATATTCTTGCACAAAGGCATGGATTTGTGCACTATATATACTTAGTTTTTTTTTTAGTATAAATAAAAAAAAATATCATGCAAAAGAACAAAAACTATAATTTGTAGCTAGTTATTCAATTTACATGTAAAGATGGGAAAATTTCTCTTTACAAAGTAGTATTTTTTTGTAGTAATAATCTATTGTGCATCCCTCAAAAATTCTAGGACTCAGAAGATTTTTTATTATGCAAATCTTATTTATATCTTTAGTTTCATCCACTAGGTACCTAAAAGAATGTTGAATATAGACTTGCCAAAAAAAAATTGATGTTTTAAATTTTGAGTGGTTGAGCACTAGAGCCCAAGCACCAATTAAATTATTTGTAAGAATAGTTTATTTTTCAATCTAATAGTCTTTAATATTCCACAAGAACCTTTGTGATGCACTATTTGCCATTGACAAGCATAATAGTAGCAAAGATCATTCTAAAAAGACTTGTTCTAGCAAAAGAAAAAAGATGGATGACCATGCCAAAGAAAGAGAAAAATATGCAAGAAGAAAGATAGGAGCAAGTTGTAAGGATCGATGACAATAGCTTTAATGTTATTTATAGCTAGGTGTTGCATTATCTCCACCTCCCATGACTACCATTTAAGAAGGATGATCAACATCACACTTCCCTAAAAAATGCATAAGGAAAATGAGAAATCATCTAGACATCCAATGGAAGCTTGCCAGATGCATTATCAAAAGAAGTATTTTCTTGTCATAGTAATATAAAACAACGAAACGGTTGATGATTACAGCAATGAAGAATAATGCCTCACAGGAAGACCAATAGATGAAGCCATGCATTACAAGATGTTTTGAGATTACAATACTTTGACAACATATCAAAATTCAAACCATATATGCTTCATGTAGGCTAACTTTTCTCAAAGAAATGGTTTGAAATATTTTTTTTTTTTTTTGGTGGTTGGGAAGGGGCCGGCAGCGGCTGCGGTTGTTTAGCACTGATGCTTAGATGATTGAATTAACAGAGTCATCAAGGCATGGGATACAAAATAAACTGACATGACATCCAGTCAAATATGGTGGGCCAAAAGAGCTCAATTGGCTTGGAGTACCTAGATAGCTCAATCATTCCATAGCTCCACATGGCATAGTCAAACTAAATTAGAGAAGCACCAAATAATAAAAAAAACATAAGATCCAAAGCCAAACATCCTTGCTCATCTTAGAAAACTCAACTTGACTCAAATAAAGCTCAAACACTGAAAAAAGTCAAGCAAGACAAAGCATAGGTTTGTGAGAGACACGCGGGGTATCCTCAAGGTCTAAAACATTTCCAGCACCCAAATGACATGTACCAAACATGAACAAATGGGCACCGTCAACAAGGATAAGAGTACCATCAACATTAGAACAAATGGGCACCGTCAACAAGGATAAGAGTACCATCAACATTAGCTATATTAGTCTATAAATTAATTAATTAAAGTGACAATACATATTGAGATCTTAGATAAAAGTCACTTTATAGGCCCACAACAAATCCATAAAAAAAGGATTTAACCTACTTCATGTATAATGTTCGTGATGATATGACAAGGATTCTATACAAGAGAACAATGTGACAATGGTTCTATAGGAGAGACAGTACCTCTACACAACATTGTAGTTATTGTTAAATCTCAGCCTTTCATTTGAAGGCCGATCCCACGATCATGAACAGTGATCTGTGGGAAGCTCTCCTGGATCACGATTAATATCTTCCATAACTAGATTTCTGTGTTAGGAAAGATTTTATTTCAGCAATTATTTGTTTCTACATTAGAACTTGTATAGATCTATAAATAGGGAACTTATTGTATAACAAAGTAAGAGTTTTCCCTCTCAAATTCTCGTCGTTTAACATGGTATCAAAGCCACGAAGGGAAGAGGGAACCATCGAAGCCTAGCGGGAAAAAGCCTTACCGAACGGAGCCTGAAGCAGGAAGCCTCGATCCTCCTCGAAGAAGATGAAGACAAAGCCAGCGAACGAAGAAGCGTAGTCGGCGGTCGAAGCAGCTCGATCCTCCTCGCTAGCGGAAGAAGTCTTCTCGCGGACGGACGAAGGTCGTGGGAAGAAGAAGCTCGCAGGACGAAGGGCTTGCGGGCGGAGCTTGCGGAAGAAGAGGCTCTCGCGGTCGCCAAAGGAGCGCAGTCGAACAGCCACGAAGGTGACGAAGGAGCCGAAGAACTGTCGCAGGAGCCGACTTCGCGATCTGACAGGAAGGGAAAGTTGACGAAAGAGTGAAGCTCGGTTTGGCCCGAGCAAAGGAGCCGAAGACAAGCTCCTGCGTGCGTGCCCTAGTTACCCAAACCGAGTCTTTTAAAGACTCGGCTCGGTCGGTTAAATTAATCGGAAAGATCCTCTAAAAAAAAAAAGGACTTTCGACCTTTATTGTCGAATAAGAATTTTTTTTTGGAAACCTTCATTACTGATAGTCTTAATCACTATCATAATGTCATAAATTAATTCATCCCAAACTATTGACCAAACTGACGAGTCGATGGTGCACCAAGGACGAGGTGACCTTCAAAGCATGCAACCTTCCTATCGTTTGAATGGGAAGAACTATCTAATGTGGTCTCAATTTGTGAAGACCTATTTGAAGGGAAAAGGAAAAATACATCACCTCCTCGGAGGAGGACCAAAAGAAGGAAATCCTAATTTTGGGGCATGGGATGAAGCAGATTCCATGATCATGTCATGGTTATGGAATTCCATGACTCCAAAAATTAGCGATACATTCATGTTCCTCTCCACTGCAAAGGACATATGGGATGCTGCCAGACAGACCTTCTCCAAAGCTCGTGATGCGGCTCAAATCTTTGAATTTAAAGTTAAAGTTGGAAGCACAAAGCAAGGGAGTAAGACCGTGACGGAATATGCTACCCTTCTACAAAATCTATGGCAAGAGCTTGATCACTACGGATGCATAGAAACCAGATGTCCGGAAGAAGCTGCGATCCTAAAGAATTTTATTGAAAAAGATAGAGTTTATGATTTCCTTGCAGGACTAAATGCAGAATTTGATTAGGTTAGAGTCCAGATCCTTGGCAAAGAAGATACGCCATCACTCAATGAAACCATTTCTATCATCCGCGTGGAAGAAAGTCGATGAGGAGTGATGTTGGAACCAAAGGTCGTTGAAAGCTCAGCAATGGTGATGAACAAAGAATCGTCGTGGAAGGAGAAAGGTAAAGATTATTCAAAATTCAAAGACAATGACTCACTTTGGTGCAGTTATTACAAGAAATCAAGACACACAAAGGAAACGTGCTAGAAAATATATGGAAAACCCCCCAGCAAGGAGTGGAATAAAAAAGGTGAAACAAGGAGTACATCACATGCCAACAACACTACAAGTCAACCACCCCAGGAGCACAGTCCAACCTTGGAGAATTCAATAAGGAAGATATTGATAAACTGAAACGTCTCCTGGTATCCCTTGAAAAACCAAATGCAGCTTCTTCACTTGCACTCTCAGGCAAGTTTCCAATTTCTATTAGTTTAAGTGCCTCTAGAAATCATTTAAAGGAATCATGGATCATTGATTCCGGAGCCACAGATCACATGACCCACTCACTTACCCACCTCATCAACTATACTCCTTGCCCACACAACAAAAAAATCATCACTGCTGATGGTTCTCTCACCACGGTAGCAGGTCAAGGAGACATAACATTATCTCCCTCACTCACCTTAAAAAATATTCTCCATGTACCTCAATTATCCACAAACCTAATATCAATACAAAAACTTACCAATGATCATAATTGCCAAGCCTTATTTAACCCTACGTATTGCTTATTTCAGGACCAGAGATCGGAGAAGAAGATTGGACTTGCTAAGGAGAAAGCAGGACTATACTACCTGGAAGGACCAAACCACTCTAAAAATAGCTGCTCTATGTTATCCCTAGTTGATAAGAATTCTACGATTTAGCTTCATCATTATAGATTAGGACATCCATCCTTTGATATCCTAAAGCATATGTACCCACATCTTTTTCAGAAATTAGAAAATTAAAAGTTTCATTGTGAAACCTGTGAGGTGGCTAAACATAAAAGAACATCTTTCCCAAACAAAAGTGAGAGATATGACACTCCTTTTTACCTTATTCATAGTGATATATGGGGACCCTCAAAAATCCCCAATATCTCCGGGGCACGCTGGTTTGTGTCATTCATTGATGATTGCACTAGAGTCTCTTGGATCTATCTCCTTAAAAATAAATCTGATGTTAGCACTATTCTTCCCATCTTTCATACCATGATAAAAAACCAATTCGGGGTAAAAATACGGAGATTTTGCTCCAATAATGCTAAAGATTATTTCAACCAAACCCTTTCCTCCTACTTCCAGAATGAAGGGATCATCCATGAATCCTCCTGTGTTCACACCCCACAACAAAATGGGGTTGCAGAGAGAAAAAATGGTCACCTTCTTGCTTCCACCCGAGCCTTCCTATTTCACTCCAATACACCCAAATCCTATTGGGGGGAAGCCCTCCTAATTGCAACTTATCTCATAAATCGACTACCTTCAACAACTTTAGGATTCAAAACTCCAATGGAGATTTTGTCCTTTTACCCCGAGTTTCGAATCCATCATAATCTTACACCCAGAATCTTTGGATGCACTGCCTATGTTCATATTCACAGCCAGGATAGAGGAAAACTAGATCCAAGAGCACTCAAATGCATCTTTGCTGGCTATTCAACTACTCAAAAAGGTTATAAGTGTTATCATCCACTTACAAGAAAAATCCTTGTCTCAGTTGATGTTACCTTTGATGAACAAAATTCCTATTTTTCAAAATCTCATCTTTAGGGGGAGACTGAACTTGAGGAAGATGAGAATGAACTAGCACCTCTTGACCTTTCTCCACCACCTCAAACCAATCCACCTAAAACCCAGAATAGGGAAACAAATGACAAAGCTGTCATTAGATTTGGGAAGGTTTACTCCAGGCGTACAAGCTCAAGCTGTGCTCCAAAGCAGATCCAAGAATCTGAACCATCTCCTGGAAATAAGGTAAGCGCACCACCTCCCTTATACCCTATAAACAACTCCATATCCTTCAACAACTTCTCATCCTCAGACAAAAATTTCCTGACTACATTAGAAGATATCCATATTCCTAAGAATATTTCTGAGGCTTTATCTAATAAAAATTGGAAAAATGCCATGAAAGATGAAATGTAGGCTCTAGAGAAGAACAATACATGGGAGATCATCAGTCTACCAATAGGGAAAAAATCGGTCGGTTGCAAATGGGTGTTCTCAGTGAAATACAAAGCAAATGGCACACTAGAGAGATATAAGGCAAGACTGGTGGCAAAAGGGTACACTCAAACATATGGCATTGACTACCAAGAAACTTTTGCACCTGTAGCCAAGATGAATACTGTCAGAATACTACTCTCACTAGCAGCCAAGTACAACTGGCATCTGGAACAATTAGATGTGAAAAATGCATTCCTGCATGGGGATCTGGAAGAAGAGATATTTATGAAAATACCACCAGGGTTTAAGGAAAAATCTGAAGGTAACAGGGTGTGCAAACTAAAAAGGGCTCTATATGGGCTCAAACAATCACCAAGGGCCTGGTTTGGAAAATTTTCTAAATTCATGCTCCTTAATGGGTATCAACAGAGTCAAGGGGATCACACATTATTATTTAAACACTCAGACTCAGGGGGAGTCACAATATTATTAGTATGTGTTGATGATATTATCCTGACTGGAAATAACGAAGAGGAGAAAGTTAGATTAAGAAAAAGTCTTACTAAAAAAATTGACATCAAAGAACTTGGTAGACTGAAATACTTTCTCGGAATTGAAGTAGCCCACTCCAGCAAAGGAATCTTCATTTCACAACAGAAATACATCAAAGATCTTCTGAAAGAAACCGGTAAACTAGCTTGTAAACCAGCACCAACACCAGTAGAACCGAACCTTAAACTGGGGGAAGCTAGAGAAGATCCAGATGTAGATAAAGGGGCCTACCAGAGACTTGTAGGAAAATTGATCTACCTTTCACACACTAGACCAGATATAGCATTTGCTGTAAGCATGGTCAGCAAGTTTATGCAGAACCCAAAGCAGATTCACATGCAAGCAGTAGACAGGATATTGCACTACCTTAAAGGAAACCCAGAAAAAGGGATTCTCTTTAGGAGAGATCGTGGAATAGCACTAGAAGTATATACAGATGCTGATTATGCAGGATCACCTGTTGACAGAAGATCTACCTCTGGATACTGCACATTTCTTGGAGGTAACTTAGTTACATGGAGAAGTAAGAAACAAAATGTGGTGGCAAGATCTAATGCAGAGGCAGAATATCGAGCTATGGCCTTGGGAATATGTGAGCTACTATAGATCAAAATAATCCTAGAAGACTTAAAGGTCAAGTGGGATGAACCCATGAGGCTACATTGTGATAACAAATCAGCAATCAGTATAGCCCACAATCCAGTCCAGCATGACAGGACCAAACACATAGAAGTGGACAGATATTTTATTAAAGAAAAATTAGATAGTGGACTAATAAGTGTCAACCATGTATCATCAAAGGATCAACCAACTTGCGGACATCCTTACCAAAGGATTGGACAGTTCTGCCTTCCTCAGAATGATTGTCAAGCTGGGCATGACAGACCTATATTCCCCACCTTGAGGGGGAGTGTTAAATCTCAGCCTTTCATTTGAAGGCCGATCCCACGATCATGAACAGTGATCCGTGGGAAGCCCTCCTGGATCACGATTAATATCTTCCATAACTAGATTTCAGTGTTAGGAAAGATTTTATTTCAGCAATTATTTATTTCTACATTAGAACTTGTATAGATCTATAAATAGGGAACTTATTGTATAACAAAGTAAGAGTTTTCCCCCTCAAATTTCGTCGTTTAACAGTTATAAATACCATATAACTCATCTTGGAGAGGAATCTGATGTTTTCTTTTTTCTAGGTATCTGCTAATCAGATGAAGAAAAAGAAATAGAAGGGATTAGAAGTCCTCAAAGTTCCCACTCAATCCACTCTGCCCTTCATCTCGTTGACACATCTCACCTTGAATTAGTTAAGCTACCAATTCCTCCATCGGAATCTTCTAAAGTCCCACAAATGATCCTCAACAATGGTCGAATCAACTTCCTTTTCAGAGAACTAATTCTTGTACTTGGTGGGATTTTTTTATTTTTTATTTAGCACAACCTCACAGCCAAAATAATCACCCTAACTAAATCAAAAATTTTCAATCAGAACTTTCAAAAACCTCAACATTAAGGGGCTGTCTGGTATGCGGATTTAGGCCGGATTTGAGGCGAAATCCAGCCAAACGGCCTAAAATGCAAAACCAAATCTCACAGAAAATGAAAGCCGCCATAGACGGAAAATGCTGCTTTTCGTGGTAAATCCCGGATTTCCGAAATCCTCTCGTTCGGCTGATTTCCGAAATCCTCTGGCTATATTGGCACAGGAAGGAAGAAATTTCGCCCAAATCTTTCAACCTCCTTAAATCCTGAATGGAATAGCCGAACAGTCACATAGGATTTAACATGAAAGTTACAAAATAGTTCTCAGGATTTAACCCCCCAGGATTTCGTAAATCCAAAGGATTTATGAAATTCTGCTTAAATGAAATCCTAGATTCTACCAAACAGCCCCTAACAAATGGTTGAAATGGCATCCTCTCAAACTAACTATAGCTCAGAATCCAAGGTAGAAAACCAGAAAACATGAAACCCGAACTCAGAAGAATCCTAACAAGAAATCAACAAATAAACCAAGAGAACAGAGAAGAAGCTCACTCGGGCACGTCGCGGAGCTGCCAAATGATCCCAAAGAGCCAAGAGATGGCAACTCTACCATGGATTCCTCGTTAAGGGCCACGGCAGAAATTGATTAAAACAAAATCATTTGCCTTAACCCTGCATTCCAAAATCCTCTAACAATCCATACCACCTCAGTTCCCTCCTTTACCTATGATTTCACTCATTATTCGGAAAAAAAAAAAAAAACCTCCCAATCATTTTGCTCCATCACAAGTCCTACTCTTATCCACGAGTCAAAAAAACCCAAGAACATTCAAATAACCTAACCAGAGCTCTCAAAAACAACCGAATTAACACAAACAGACGGTTAAAAGGCCACACTGTTAACCTAAATGTGGCTCAGAATCAATAGCAGAAGTGCATCAAAAAAGAAACCCAAAATCGAAGAATAATCCAAGCCAGAGAAGCAGAGGATAAACTCACTCGGCGACATCACCGAGCAGCCGCAAAATACCAACGAGTCCCGACACTGAAACTCCTTGGAGGATCGCCTCGGCACCCTCCTTTCCAGATGCGGCCTTACGGTAGAGCTCCGAATCTCCGAGCCCATACTCGTTTCTCAATTCCAATCGCGCAAGCGGCATTCTCTCCCCCAATCTCCGTCAAACCAGCGACAAGAAGCATTCACACACTGAAGCTTGGGATCTCCCAGGGAATCGAGGTCGGCCCGGGAGCTTGAGCTTCCATGCCTAGCACGGCGACGAGGACCACCTAATGCAGCCTCTGTGGGCGGTGATGCAACTGCGGCGAGTCGACCGCCTAACTGTCGAACTCGCGCCTCTAGTTGGCTAGAGCGACGTTGCCTTCGGCACACGGCACCTTCGCCCCTTTCGAACTCGTTAAGTGCTACTGCCTTCTTAGTTCCACCGTGCCTCCGTGATCCGCTTTCCGGCTCAATAATCGTGATCTCGAAAATAGGCCTTTTTAAAAGAGAGGAAATGGACTCCGGATTTCTTCTCATCTGGAAGCATAAGGGTTGGTTGGTATGATTTGGTCTGATTTTAAAGTAATTCTCATTTTTAATTAAATTAAAATAACTAATTATGAAATATACTTAATAAAATTAAAACGAAGATTCCGAACAATAATAAATTAGTTGAGAAGAACATAAAGTAGATAAAATATGTCTTAAGTGCATAACTAAGGGGAAAAATTATGGGTCTTGAAAGAATTAAATCAGTGTAAGTCAATGATTATAAAGAGTGATATTTCTTATAACTAAAGTTATTGATATAATATAATATATATAAGGTCGAATTTCTAAAGGAGAAATTCTTTTTTTAAACAAAAGGAGTTAAATTTTTTTTTTTTTAAAGTTGCTATGGGCAGCTAGCCCGTCTCCTTCTTTTTTAAAGATTAAAAAGAGTTCTTCTCAATTTAAAATTAAAAATTAATTATATAATTAATAGTTTATAAATATGAAAATATTATGCATTGTAATTTTTTAATCAAAAATTTTTAAAAATTTTAAGAATTTTAAAATTAGGTAAGAAGTTGTAATTTTAACACTATTGTTGTCAGTTCCAAAGTCCTGGATGAGAAAAGTGGAGAGTTGTGTTAGACAGCGTAAAACTGGTCGAATAATCATGACATGAATCCTTTAATATATTTTGTTAATGCTAGGGTGTTCCCTGAAAGCGACACGTTATATGGCATGAATACAGCGATAAGTGTGTAAGGGCCGCTGCACCGGCGCCGTAATGTAGTGTTTAATAGGCAAGAGTTCCCATATCAAGGACGGATGTGGGCAAAGAAGCTAGTCCATGAAACTAAAATGAGGATAAAAACTTGGAATATATGAGCCCTATGATAGCATGTTATTTTAGGTTGGGGCATCGTTTGAAGAACATATAATGAAGTCCATGATTTACATCGTCATGAGTAACGAGCAATTGCATAAATATTGTTACCTTGATTAACAATGGGCTCAAAAGTGCACACCAACCTATAATTTAAGAGATTGATACTCAAATGATAATAGTCTAGTCAATTGATATCCAACTTATCACTACCATCCACTCGTTTGAAAGTTGGATCTATCGACTAAACGTCTACCTATGGTTTACCATTAAATTGCCAACTAAAACGATTAATAAGGTGCCCCTCTACACTCTTCTAAGAGATGAGTGGAACTTGTGATCTATAGACTTTAATACTTGAGATGTAAATTTGTGATAAAAGAAGATTTGTTTCTCTAAGTACGGGATCCATAAAACCTATATTACAATTTAAATTTGCCCAAAAAGTTAATGTATAGAGAAATAGAAACTCAAATAGTTAAGTATTTAAACTTGGCTTTCTTTTAGGCCATTGATTTTGTTACAGTAGACCTTCACATTATTTATTGGGACCTCTATGACCCTATGCTAATTTCACATACAATCCAAGCTATCAATATTTTTTATTAAAAAAAGAATAAACTCTATGTACATAAAATTAAATTTATCTATATCTAAGTAGTTTTTTATTATAGTTCATTAGAGTATAGTACATGTAAGGTTGTCAACCTACAAGTAACCATTCATGAGCCAAAACTTAAAAATGATGTGAAAAACCTACCTTCTTTTACCCTACTAAGCTCAGTAGTTAATTTCAATTTTTTATATTAATGTGTTAGCACGATGCCATTTAATTATCAAGTTGTAAAATTTTAAAACCTTTAAAAAACACAAATACTATAAACAAATTTCCAAGCTTGATGTATCAAACATCAGAAAGCTTCATATGATAAAAATAATATGTTCATAAAGGAATCATAGATGAAAGTTCATTATAATTAATGCAACAAAAAATTAGTTTACTCACAAGTTTGACCCATACTGAACTTTGATGTAATGTGCGAATAAATTTGGCTATGGTAAATGACCTCTATAATTGGAAGGGTTTAGAGGATTTCATCATAACAATCTAGCCAACTCGGCTAGTGTAGACCTACACCAATAACATTATACCTAAGAATTGCTTCTCCATCAACACATGTGTTAAGAATAATCTCAATATCTTGGAGAGTAATTATCATCTCTTGCACTTATAAATGAAAGTTTTTTTTATTTTCGACACCAGTGTTTGATGAGTATCGTTAGAAGAAGATGTTCCAGGCATATAAATCACATCTGTCATAGGTTTGCAAAACCTTGCAATCTCAATCACCTAGATGAATCATGGGCACTCAGCTAGTTAATGTCTTGTAATGTGCAAATAGTTGATCACTTTTATTTTTATGCCTTAAATATAATTAATTTCATATTAAATAAATTTTTTGAATGATATTTGAGTAGTTTCTAATTACCATTTCTCTATGTGCCTCTCGATGAGAACCCCCATAACTGGGTTATACTCGGATGAAGCTTGTGCAGTGGTATATTTGTTATATTGACCATATTGTTGGCATCAACTCTTTGACATCTATATCTCTTGCTTATGTTTCCCTAATTCGCCATCCCTCTCAGTTACAAATTGTAATATTGGAAATTATCTATAAAGTTATGTCTCTCAGTTAGGAAATATAATTCATAATCATATAGGGAGTGGTTATTTGTAGGAAAAGGAGATAACTTATGTGAATTAGTTGTATAATGCTAACATGATGGGCTGATGATGACATAGACTATATTTGATGATAATTAGGGTTAAAGGTGTTTATTAATTTAGTTAAATTTGAGTTAACTTACAACAAACCATGCCATTATGAATTCAAGTAGTAATAGATCCCCTTAAAATGAGAAACATTAAAAAATGATGGAGGTACCAACCCGCAACATCTCAAATCACCCATTACTTTTGGTGTAAGAGGACGAAATATTAATTAATACAGAAATGAAAGAAATTTTAGCTTAACTAGTGAGCTCTGAACAATATTTATGCTAACTAATACTTGTTTATATATTAAAAATAATGCAATTATAATTTAAATTGATCCCTGATACCCTTTTAATGAGAGACATCAAAGGATGATGGAGGACCCCACCCATCATACCACAAGTCACATTCGGTGTAAAAGAATGATTTGAGTGGGGTCCACCTGATATCTTCTCAAATCACTCATCACTTTTGAAATAATGAGACAAAATGGGTCAATAACTATAATAAATAAGAATTCAAAGGCTGATTATGAAAGTGCACGGTTGAGCTCTGATAGTGAAGATGACACCCCAAGAGCAGGAGCAGGGGGGGTGAGGGGTTTGATTTGGTGATTTAAAAAAAAAACATTCTTCAAAAACCTTTTTGAATAAAACCAGAATATGATTTTATGCGGAAGTGTTTGAATAAACAAAAACACAACTCCAAAGCAAGTGCAATTTTTTGTGTTTTTAGATTTTTTAGAAAACCAATAACAATATTTTTCTTTTTCTAATTTTAATTTCTTATAAAAACAAATATGAATCACAATTAATCACAATAATCTTCTTTCACAAGTGTAATCATAATCAAATCAGTGTTGAAAATTAAATGTAAGAAAATAAAAGTACTAAAAGTAAAAGCGAAAAGTAAAAAGATGCAAAATAATTTTTATAATGGTTCGATCAACTTGACCTACATCCACTCTTTGAAGGTTTGCTCTTTAGGAATTGTACTAACATGGTGACTCTCTTTCAGCCCACACCTAGGTGGAGAAGCCCTTCAATTCTCCCTTTTCATAGGTGGAGAATGCACCTTTATAGACTCTTCACACTCAAAAAATCTCTCCTTTCACCTCCTCAATCTAGTGGAGCCATCATGTCCTCCTTCTACATCCTCAGTTTGATGGAGTCACTGAGTCTTCCTTTCACCTCCTCAATCTTGTGGAGTCGCCATACCACTAGCCTCCTCAGCTAGCGAGCTATAGACACCAAAGGCTTTCCTTCATAGAGCTCCTCTTAAGAGACATACCAATATAATCGGAGGACCTCAGGTGCAGGTCAGCAAGAGCAATCTTGTGAAAACCCATCTCACACTTTGTTGAACCCCTCAAGGCTCTTTTCCCTCTCACACAATCTCACCCTCTCTCTCCCTTGCTCAATGCTCTCTCTCTCTAAGCTCTCTCACAAAAAAAATATAACCCTTGATTGCTAAAAGACCCTTCTCACAATTTTGAAAAGAGATTATAAATAGGGCTTTAAAAAATCCTAATTTTCAATTCACCGGCCTTTGATTATATAGTACAAAACTTATATTATACAATACGATTAATTCCTTCTCTTTTGTATAATCCAAGATCATCCAATATGATTAGTTTAATCAAATAGTATTTCATATAGGATGAATCTTGGGATGATTAATTATAGTCTAGAAGGTTGTTATATCGATCATTCAGTATGATCAAGATCACACCATATGATTATCAATCATAATGAATTTTGATATAATTGCTTAACCAAAAGGATTAAATTAGGCAAGATATTTAAACTCCATATAGTATCAACTAGTTTGTATACTAGGATTAGAATAACTTTCAAACTTTGAATTATTGCCTAATTTAAATGAAGGTAAGGATACTAGATATAGTTGATCATCATATACAATGTTGTGATCGTATATTACGATTAGTTATATACCATTATAAAATTAATCTCATTTAATTAAATATTTTAATTATTTTTTATTATATTGATCATACAGTATGATCAAGATTGTCAAGTATGATCTTCAAAAAATTAAAATATTTAATTATACTCCCCTTTATATGTGTGTGCAAGGTTGCTAAGCCAACATACACTTATTATAGATATAGAATAAGAAAAAATGAAATTTATAAACTCTTTCAGATATAAATTGAATCACAAACTGACACAGTACAGTCTTGAGCCTTGAATCCTTAGTCTTACTTCGTGTATATTATACCTAAAAAGGTTATTAGTGCACAAGAAAAATATATGCAGTGTATCAATTAGAAAACCTAAATAAATATTCAATAATAACCTGTGCATAGTTATAAGTTATATCCATAAAATATAATATAAATTAGGAGAATCATTCAGTTATCGTGACTCATGTATGTTCTAAACCACATTAGGAATTCCCACTACTCTCAACAACTTCAAGATTCATTATTGGAAAATTTCTTATGAATAACTTGTGCATAGATTCACCAATTTAGATTACATGATAAAAATTAGACAACATAAATTTAAAGTTTTGAGAAAATACTAACTCTAAGATAGGTTGAAATTCTTGGCAGTTCAATAGCACATACAATGTTATTGTTTTAATCTCCAAATCACTGAGGAATCTGAATGTATATTTTATATTTGGGTTGCCAAGTTTCTTATAGATTGAATGTGAAAATTGTGAATGATAATCGATATCAATGTTCATGTCATGACCAATTTTGATTCTTGCACTTCTCACATGGGGCTCAAAGTAGTAAAAATAGAAGTTGGTATTTTCTTATGCCAAATATGCTTCACATATTAATCCTTCTAGGTGTGTTTTTTAGTCCAAATAGTCTTCAAGATCTAATGTCCATGCATCAGCTCAAGTTAGATTGATATCAATCAGGCATTTTCAAAGTTTGGAACCAGTTATATACTTTTCTTCTTAGTTCTAATGTGAATGTGAAAAGTGCTTTTGGTTTCAACAATTTCATGTTGCTATTCATACTTTGTTCAAGATTTTCTCCTGTAGTACTCTTTAATGTCCATTCTGGCATTCATATTATCTTTAATTTTACCTTTAACATCCATGATCATATTAAAAATGTTATCGAATACATTCTTCTCAATGTGCATTTCATCCAAATTATGCCTGATCAAATTGGCACTCCATCATGGTAATGTTCAGAATATGCTCTTTTTTGTCTAATTATGTTGAAGGCCATATCAAGGGACTGTACAGCCTGATAATGTAAGAAATTCTTCAATTTATTGGTATGTCAGAGACTCTCTATAATATCTTCAAGCCAATTAATCTTAGTGGTGGAAGTGACCTCTTTACTCTTTTTCTAAATAATGCATCCTTATTGCTTCTAAATGGATGATCCAAAGGTAAGAAAATATGATGGCAGTCAAATCATGAATTTTTACCTCCATATTTTAATATGAATTCTTTGGTGTTCTCCATGCAATAAGGGAAAGCTAACTTTCTCACTATGCTCCAACTAGACAACATATCATAAGCTGGAAAATCATTAATGGTCCACAGTAAAGCAACTTAAAGGATGAAATTTTATTTCATTAATATATCCTATGTGAACACACTTTCATTCTACAACAACCTAATGTCATCAATTAAAAGTTATAAAAAAATGACAAATTTTCTTTTAGGTTATGTGGTCCTGGTATTATAAGAACAAAGGGGGTAGTCATACATATCTCTGGTGGAAGGTTATACGACATTAATATAATAGGCCAACACGAGTATGGTGAAACTTCCTAATTGTACGGAGTGAAACCATGAATATATAATCCCAATCTTATGTTACATGACTCGGCAATGAATGAAGGATGTCTCCAATCGATATGCTTTGATGCTTCAGCATTTGATGGATGAGAAAGAACACCATTGTGAAAAAACTTCTCCTTATGCTATCTCATATGACCTATAGATCTTATTGATGCATAAAGTCACTAGAGATTGGGAATAATTGGTAAATAAAACAACCAAGAATATGGCACATCCTTATATTTTTGTTGTCTCTCAAATTGAGGTTTGTATCAAGGTTCACTACTCGTAAGATAACTAACTTCTGTCTCATCATCCTTGTAGTATAACATACTGCTTTTCATACAATAATCAATTTTTATAGTAGTGAGACCCAACTTTGATACTAACTTCTTTGTTTGATACAAATCTATGGGAATTAAATTATCCTAAAAATTTATTTCCATAAGCAAGCTGATGAAGCCATTAAAGCACTCACGAGGAATATTGTATTCAATTTTAATACTAAGAGTCCTAACAGTAATTGATAACTCAGAATGAGCAGTGCAACCATCTCAAATTAGTTTTTGTGTAGCATGTAGTAAACCATAAATTTTTTATGTTTCTATGTTAGTTGACTCTTTTATGTGTCCTCTTAAATTTGAATCTATTGCATTAAAAATAAGTTCTTCATACATTCTATTAATTTGATCTTCCTCTATTATTTGTGAAGCTGTGGGGGGCCCGCATTAAGTATTTTATACAGTACGATCTTGTTCATAAAATATGATTAGTTCAAAAAATCTAAAATTTATTTTCCCACTCACCCATGTGTGTGTGTACAATCACCAAGTTAGCATACACCCTTACATGACTTTGACTCAAGAAATATTAAAATAAAGAAGTAAAAAACTACAGACACATGTAAACATCATCCTATTCTACCCAATCTTGAGCCTTCAGTCTTCAAAGCACGGTGTATAGTATTCCTAAAATATTAATACACATAAGAGTAAATATGCAATACAAATATTAGGATAAATAAAAAATATAATTAATAATATTTGTTATCATCAAAATTATAAGCTTAAGATCCAGGATTGCAATAATCTCCAACATTTTTATGATAGCAAACATTGTTGGCTAAGTTTTCAAGTCAGTTGTATTTTTGCCTAATCTCCCCCTCACTAAGTGAATTGCTTTAAAAAATAAGGGAAAATATTTTTTTTTTATATTTTTAAATGTAAAACAGTAAAGTAACACAAACAACACAAACATAGAAAAATCATATTGAAGTGAGTAAAAGATTTATAATTTTAACCAAATACTTACTCCCCCTTTTGACATCACCAAAAAAGAGAGATAATAAAGTATAAAAGAAATAAAATAAAAGAAGACAACAATGCAAATTATAACAAGCACACAAACTAGAAGTAAGAGGGCCCCTGATTAGGTCGTGGTGGTGGCTAAAAATTCTGGTGAAGAGCATCAAACTAGTCACCAAACCAGGCTCAATCTACCTCTCACTGCTATTGGATCTACTGGTAGTGCTGCTAGAGCAGGTCATACTACTGCTGATACATCTGATGGATCTCTGATGCTGCTGCTGATGCAGCTCATGCTATGTATGAAAAAGCTCATCCTATTGGTGAAGCCATACCCAATACTAAGTAGACTCTTGATAGTATGTGGCTGATCACAATTCTAGGTGATTAAGTTTTCTCACGATTGAGTCATAGTCATGAAACTAGTGAGCAGGTGTTATCGTGGGTGTTGGTGCTAGAGCTGGAGGTGGTGAAGGAGGTGCTTCTCCACCTACCTCATTAAACTCGTACTCATCTTCATACTCATCCTTGTGGTATTGATAAAAGAAAATGTGAAAGGCATCATCGGAGTAGAAGTTAGGAACATGTCGACTGATGCGGGATATATAAGTTAATACTTCTGATCTAAGATGTAAGAAACTAGATGTATTAACATGAGGTTATGCTTACGTAGGGTTGATCATAGGTGAAGGGAAGTAAGGTTTTGAAAATAACATATGAGCATATGGGATTCATCAAATGTAATGTCAGACATAATTAAATTAGTGACAACAGATAGAAGTAGGGTGATATTGACTCTATCTCTAGCCTTAGGAAGAATTAAAGTATAGAGAACATGCTAGATGATTCAGGCATTCTAGTTAAGTGATTAGAAAAGAGGCTGATGTTGATTTAAAGAAGTATTCATGAGGCTCAGATTGATAGTGGTCAAATCATAATTTCTTCTAGAGGCTAATTTATGTTGTAAGGTCCTATTTATTTATTTATATTGTAAGGTCCTATTTATTTATTTATATAGTATGCCTACAAATATAGGAGGTAGCTTGCACTCTAAGGCTCGTAAAAAAATCAAAGAGTAGTTCAGAGTTGAAGGGAAATGCTAGGGTTAAGAGAAATTATAGAGTGGTGGATGCAAAGAAGTTCATAACCTGATAATTAATAACTGCTTGGTTCAGGATGCAGGAAGGTATGATGTGGGCTACCATGAACTGGTGGTATACATATTTTTCCATGATTCTTTGAAAGTGATCATCAATAGGATAACGAGAGGAACTACCTTGGAGCATATGGGATTGCTTATCACCTACCATATGGAATGCTACGGGCATAAATTTGAAGGCTAGCTGAAGAGAAAGCTAGAAGTGGAGTGATTCAATCCTTAGAATTCCCTTTCTTTTATAGATTTTTCAATAGATAGTACAGTTTGATTAATGATCATACTGGATGATTAGAGGACTTTAAGTCTTCTGGATGATTTTCCAAAAAAGTGGTCAAATTGTATAGTACATTTAATATCTTACTGGATGATCTTTGTAAAAGGCATTCGTCCTGAGGAGTCGTCTGGTATGACCTTTTACTAAAGGTTTGTACAGTACAAATAGGTGTTCATATAGTACAAAGATGTTTTGTTTAAATTTGGATAGTTAATTTTATGAGTGGTGAGGATGTGAAAATGTATAAGGATTATACAGTACGAATGAGGTTGATACTATATTATCTAAACATTTTTTTAATGTATATTTTTGTCTGTGATGATTAGAAAACTTTTACTAACTAGTATTATCAAATAAACATATAAAATAAAAATCAAAATAAATTAAAAATCATAACAAACATGAAAAGACACAAACTATATAGCTACGTAAGTTGTTGATTTTACTTTTACTTTGAATCAAGTATGAATTTCAATGACACTTAGTTTAGTCTTAAGTGTGCTAAAGGTGTCATGTTTTATGGGTTTAGTGAAAATGTCTACCAATTGATTTTTAGTTGCTAAATGATGCAGTTTTATATCTCCCATGGCTACATGATCTTTAATAAAATGATATTTGATGTCAATAAGCATAATTTGGGAGTATAGAATTGGATTTTTAGAAATGCATAAAGCACTAGTGTTATCACACATGATTTGAATTGTCCTTACAAATATTCCAAGGTCAAGGATTTGTTGCTTTAACCATAATACTTGGATAACACAACTTCCTGCTGTTATGTATTCTGCCTCAACAGTGGATAAGGATATTGAGTTTTGCTTCCTACTAGACAAAGAAACTAATGATTGCCCTATAAATTGATAGGTTTTAGAAATACTTTTTCTATCTACTCTACACCCTATAAAATTTGAGTCTGAATATCCAATAATTTCAAATGAAAAGCTATATCTAAGCTCTTGGTGCCCATAAGGTTTTTAAGGATTCTCTTAATATCTCTCATATGAGATTCTTTTGGATCAGCTTGTAATCTAGCATAGATACAACACTAAACATTATGTCTAGTCTATTAGCAGTCAAATACATAAGTGATCATATTATCCCCTATACTTTTTTTAATCTACTTATTTTCTATTTGTATCTTTATCTAATTGAATGGTAGAGCTCATAGGTGTATTAATTGCTTTAGCACCTTCCATACCATATTTCTTTAGAATTTCCTTGATGTATTTACTTTGACTCAAAAAGGTACCATCATCCCTTTACTTTACACTAATTAAAAAAAATATGTCAACTCTCTCATCATACTCATCTCAAACTCTTTACTCATGGTTTCTAAGAAATTATTATAAAGATTTTTATTCATCGATCCAAATAGTATATCATCCACATATATTTGAACAATAAGCAGATCATCTCCTACCTTCTTTAGAAAGAGGGTGGTATCTACACTACCCTTAACAAAAGATTTATCTAGGAGAATTGTGTTAATCCTTTCATACCATGTCCTAAGTGCTTTCTTCAACCCATACAATGTATTTTATATTTGTATACATGATTGGGAAAGGTTAAAATTTCAAATCCAGGGGGTTATTCTACATAAACATCTTCCTTGATAACCCCATTTAAGAAAGCACGCTTTATATCTATTTGATACATCTTGAAGCTTCTAAAATATGTAAAGGCTAACAATACTTTGATGCCTTTTATTCTAGTTACAGGGGCAAAAGGTCTCCTCAAAATCATTGTCTTCAATTTGATTGTACCCCATAGTTATTAATCTGGCCTTATTTCTAACTACTACTCCATAGTCATTCATCTTATTTTTGAATATCCACTTGGTACCTACTATACTCTGGTCCTTAGGTCTGCTAACCAACATCCCATTTATCATTCTTAACAAATTGGTTTAACTCTTTTTATATAGCTAGGATCCAAAATTCATCAAATAAAACTTAATCTGTATTTGTGGGCTCTACCATATAGATGAATGTAGAGTGACTTACCTCCTTCCTAAGTCTATACCTAATTCTTACTTCTAGAAATGAATCTCCTAAGTTGAGCTCCCTGGGATGACTAGATGAGTATCTCTATTCTCTAGGTAATGATTCTTGAGGTTCTTCTCTATCTCCTAGGTTAATAGATTCTACTCCTTGGGTAACCTCTACCTCTTCTTCTTCTTTTAACCTAAGCTCGCTAGGTTGTTTAGATTCATCGAATACACCATGGGTGGACTCCTCTATAAATAAGGTCCTCTTATTAAAGATCCTATAAGCTTTACCTACAGAGGAATAATCTAAGAAGACTCCTTCATCAGACTTAAGATCAAACTTTCCTAGGGGAGATTTTCTATTAACAAGGATAAATCATTTATAACTAAAGACACAAAAATGTAAAAGATTGGGTGTCTTACCCTTAAGCAACTCATAGGGTGTATCTTATTGAGTTTTGATCTAATATTTACTCTATTCAAAATATAAAAAGTAGTATTCACTACTTATGCCCAAAATAACCCTACTAGCTTCCACTAATGTTCTATTCTTTCTTTCAGCTATCCCATTTTACTAGGGCATCCTAGGGGCAGAAAAGTTATATTCAATTCCTAACTCCTTATATAAAGCTTCAAGCTTATCATTCTCAAATTCTCAACTATGATAACTATGAATAGTAGAGATCACACATCCTAATTTTTTTTTAATCTAAGTGGAGAATATTTTAAACTCCTCAAATGATTTACTTTTATGAGATAAAAATCTAATCCATATGAATCTTGAATAATCTCAACAATCACATACCCAAAGGTTTTCCCATCTAAGCTAGTTATATTAATAAGACCAAATAAGTCCATATACAGGATTTTTAATAGTTTAGTTGTGATTATGTCCTTAATGGAATGAAAAGATGATTTAATTTATTTTCCTAATTGGAAAAGATACATAGGTGATCCTTAGAGAAATTTATCTTGGGCATGCCTCTAACTATGCCTTTTTGAGTTATTATCCTAAGGATTTTCATGCTTGCACGATATAGTCGCCTAAGCCATAGCCAATATTCATCAACAATAGTTTTAAAATATAAAGAATTTGAAATATCCATGCAAGTCAAGTCAAGCATGTAAACATAATTCACTTTCTTTCCTTCTAAGACAAATTTTTTATTCAAAATAATTACACATTTTGTAGATAGAACTTTATATCAAAGCCCTTGTCATTGAGCTGACTAATGCTAAGTAAGTTATGTTTCAATCCATCTACTAGCAAAATATTTTTAGTAATAAAATTTTTGGTGTTACCGATCATACCTGAACCCCCACTTGCTGGTGGTGTTATCTCCCAATATTATCTTGCCACCTACCCTAGCTTCCAGCATGATGAATTTTCTTAAATCTCTAGTCATGTGTCATGATCGTCTGCTATCTAGGTACCACATGCTCTCATTATACCTTTTTTTAGAGCATCCTTACAATGTCAATCAAGGGTTAGATTTAAGAACCCAAGTAAGTTCGAGTTCCACCTTATACCTTTTTGAGTAAATGACATGCATATTATACTCTAATGTAATTGATTTAGGCCTCCACACAAGATGCGTTCTATGGTGTATAGTGAAGGTACGGGTTATGTGTCCTACCATGCCATAAGAATATCACCTAATACTTGGAAATGGATTCACTAATCTATGTGAGTGGTAGTGCCTCCTTTTAGGGATATGAGATGCATGCTATATTTTGGGGTTACATCATTATACTAGTGTAGGAAATGATTTATTATTCTGAAGTGTATAAATTGTTTCTTTCAAAAACTCGTTTGCCATCTCATAGATGTACCTTCACATTTTAATGCATGCTCACTATAATCTAGTTCAGTTACAAGTATTTTTAATTCCTTAAATGCATTCTCTAACTCAACATGCTTAGTTTTTAAGGATTCATAAGATATATTTAATTTGATATGCTTCTTGTTTAGTTCATCATATTCATCAAGTAAAGAAGCATGCTCTTTATCTAACAAAATGTGCTCAGTTCTAAGACTATCATGTGTTACAAATCTGGATCATAGTCTTATGATTTTGATGATAATAAACATTGTTGGATTCTTTACTATGCTATCTCTTGTTATTGTTATTATTGCATATATATTTTCTTATGCACTAACATTTTAGGTCCACCGTAAGTGCAAATTAATGAGCTTAAGACTAGGTAGAATAGGGTTAAGTGTCTTGAAGAGTCTACAATTTTGATTTTTCTTATTTCTATAATTCTTGAGTCAAATCATGTATATGGTGGTTGCTAAACATGGTGACCATGTACATATAGGGAGCGAGATAATGAGAAAATTAGGAGTATAATTTTTCAAACTAATCGTACTATATGATGCATATCATACTAGACGGTCAGCTATTCAGAGAATCATTAAAATGGCTAATTATAAATTAAAGTTATTTAAACTAATCATACTGGATAATCTATATCGTATAGGATGATAGGTTGAAATCAAGATCCCAAATACCAATCACAATTTAGGTAATATTTTAAAATTCAAATTTTATACTAATCATACCATATGATAGGTATCATATTGTATGATGTAATTAAATCTTGCCTAAATTAATCCTGTAAATTGGGAACAAATTTTGATTAATTGATCCACTTAGATCATACAGGATGATTGGATCCAATCATACTGTATGACCCGATCTTTACATGGGATGATATTTTATCATCGTGAATCATACGAGATGATAATCAAGGTCTTTTTTGAACTAATCATGCTGGATGATTAGCACAAGTTATTGAACTAATCATATAATGCCTTGTTCTTCATATAGTACTAATTGGGTTATTTAAACTAATTATACCGTATGAGCTTGGATCGTACTGTACGATCAGTGTCGACATAATTAAATTTTAAGACGTTTTGTGAGGCCTTATTTTTAAGCTCTCTAATTAGACTTATTTTAAGTCTTTGGCTACTGAGTGTTCTAGGGAGAGAACTTGGATAAGGGATCTTGGAGAGCTTTGGGAAGAAAAAAGGGAGAGTTTGTGTGTGATGGAGAAGTAGTGTGAAGGGTTCATACGCTTGCTCTGAGCAAGTGTCTAGACTTATTTCTCTAGATGTCTGTCTAGGTTTCTTTGGTGGCTCTGGGAAGAAGTTCTTCAGCTCAAAGACTGCTGAGGCTCTCTGCCTTCACTGGGAGGATGAAAAAGGAGGTTCATGTTCTCTGCCATCACTAGGAGGGTGAGAAAGCAGTTCATGGTTCTCTGCCATCACTAGGAGGGTGAGAAAGGAGTTCATAGTTCTCTTCTATCACCATGAGGGTGAGATAGGAGGTCAAGGTTCTCTACCGCACTAGATTGGTGAAAAGATTATAAGGGCTTCTTCGCCTAGCTATGGGGGCTAAAGGAGAGATACTAAAGTTTAGTGCAATACTCGAAGAGGAGGACTCTGGGGAGAGGACGTAGGACATTGTTTGACCAAATGACTTTTGGTGTGTTCTTTCTAATTTTTCATTTTCTACACTTTACCCTTTTCATATTTTATTACTGTAATAATTGCTTGTTGAAAATCTATGATTGATACTTCATTGTGTTGATTAGAATATCATCTTCATCATTGTATCTTTTGATAAAATTACTTTCTTTCATATTTAGTGACTAGTGTTATTATTTTTAATTTTTAAAAATCCAAAAATAAAAAATAATTTTATATTTTCCAGTAGGATTTTTAAAATTACCAATTCACCCCCCTCTTGGTGTGCCAAGGGATAGTTCACTTAGGCTTAACATCCTACATCAAACTTTCATCATGCTCTTTTTCTAATTCAAAAAATTTCAAATTTAAACTAGTATAAAATTTCTTTAATTTTCTATATAACTCATTGATTTTTTTTAGAAATAACAAACATTTCATCATAGGTAAGTTCACATACCTCTTCGTGGTTATAGTTAACAATATAATTATCAACTATTAAACACAGATTCATTACCTCCCCCCAGGTTTATGTTCTGATGAGTTTAAAGCTGAGTCTGCCTAGAAAGCCTTTTGTGTATTTCACTACCCCTTTTTGAAATTTGTCTTTTCTTCACCCTTTTCCATGGTAACTCATATTTGGGCAATCAGATCTTAGGTGTCCTAACTTCTTGCATTCAAAATAGATTACTTCAGATAAGCTTTTATTCAATCAATTTCATTTACCTTTGCCATTTTTAAAATGTTACTTCTATTTTTGCTTCAAGAAGCTTTTTAACTGCTTCGTTATAAGGGTTGTATCACCATTGTCATCTGAAACTAAGTTGTTACTATCTGAGTCATCGGCCTTTAGTTCCACTATCTTCTCCTTTCTTTTCTCTCCTGCATCCTGCATTCTTTGGCTTTTATTTTGTTCGTACACAATTAGTAAGCTAAGAAGGTTATCAAAGAAATAAATATTAAGATATTTTGATTCACATATAACAGTAATTTTTGCATCAAAACTATCAAGCAGATAATGAAGTAATTTATTCACTTTTTAAGAGTTTGATTGTTCTCTACCTAAAGCATGCAAGGATGCTACTATCTGAGTAAATATAGTGTACATGTCAGAGATAATCTCATTAGGTTTCATGTAAATTAGTTTATAATCATACAATAAAATATTTAACCTAGACTGTTTGATTTCATTAGTACCCTCGTAAGTAATACAAAATCTATCCCAGATCTCCTCGTCAGTAGTATAGGTAGAGAATCTCATATAGTCTTCTGATATAAGTGCATAGAAAAAATAGTTCATATATTTAGCATTAAGTTATGCATGATATCTATCCTCATTGCTCCATTCACTAAAAGGTATTTCAACTTTGATGCCATTCACAAATCTAAATGGTGCAAAATAACCTTCTTGTATCATATGCCACATGTGAAAGTCAATCGATTATAAAAATATAGACATACAAATTTTTCAAAAAATCAAATGGAATATTATTGAATAACAGTGGACAAGTTATTGAATAACCCTTTGCAGTATTCCTCTTTTCAAAATGTTCCATTTGATCTTTTCTAAGGGATTTTTAAATCACTAACACTAAGAACCACTCTGACACCAATTGAACGTTAAATTTGGGTCATTAGACTGGCTTGAACAAGTAAAGCACACTAACTAGGGGGTGGGGGTGAATTGGTGTTAAAAAAAAATCTTTTATTAATATATATTTTTTCTTTTAAAAAAATAATGTCAATCCATAACAAAAGCGAAAGCAAATATCATGGAACAAAATGAAATTTATATTTTTGATTTAACAGAAAAATATTTTTATTCCTTTAGATTTTTAGATTTTTGTATTATAATTTTTTTCACAAAAATAAGTTAAAGTTATCATAATATTAATATCTCGAATTTCAAGAAAATAATATGTTGGAAATAAAAATATGCAAAATAAAAGGAATGAGCACACCAAAAATTTTATAGTGGTTTGGTAAAACCTTGACCTACATCCACTCTCAGAGTCCTCCTCTTTGGGTATTGCATTAAATCTTTAGTAACTCTCCTTTAACTCCTACAATAATATGGAGAAGCCCTTATAAAATCACATTCACCCTTTCACGGTGTGGCTGAGAACCTGAATTCATTCCACCCTCCTATTGAGATAGAGAACCTGGAATTCTTTTCACCCTCCCGGTGAGGCAGAGAACCTGGAATCCTTTTCACCCTCATTATGAGGCAGAAAACCTTGAATCATCGACCTTGAAGACTTTCTTCTTAGAGTAACCCACTTGATCAACAAAGACACTTGAAGGAACCAAGGTAAAAGCTAACTTGGAGCAACCATGTGAATCCCCTCATACTAATTCTCCCTCTCACACAACTTCTCCTTCTCCTTCTACAAACTCCAAGACCTCTCAAGCACTCTTACATAAATCTCTTAACAGTCAAAGACTTCTTCAAAGTCTAATAAGAGTGTTTAAATATGAGGCTTTCAAAAAACTCCAATTTTTTAATTCTACCATTTCTATTTGTGCAGTATGATTCGTGTTTGTACAGTATGATTAGGTCAAAAACCTATTTTTTTCTAGTATGGCTTAAATAGTCTTATAGAATAATTTGTTCAAACTTTGCATACTGATCGTACAATACAATCAATGAATTGTTCAGTATGATTAGTTCATTCATCTTAAGATCGTATAGGATGAACTCTAGGATGATTAAAGATCTTATCTCCCAATCATCCAGTAGATCTACATCGTATGGTATAATTAGTTTTAAAATTAAGGTTTCATCCAAGATAATCTCTATAATGATAAAATTTTATCTCTGCCAATCTTCCAGTATGATCAACATCATCTGTATGTTCTGCCATATTTATTAAACTTTAATTTAATTGAATAATCATGGGGATTAATTTAGGTAATATTTTAAATATCATACAGTATAATCTATTTCATATGGTACGATCTGTTTAAATTTAAATATTAAAATACTTAAATTAGATTGGTGGCTAGGGTTTTTGATTTTAACTGATCTACTTATACAATCTAGTTCATATAGTACGATTAGTTCAAAAAACTTAATTACTAAATTAGCCATTTTAATTAATGTTTTGAGTAACTGATCGAACAATATAATTAGTTTAAAAATCTAAAAATTATTTTATCACTCTCCCATGTGTGTGTGCACAGTTGTCAAGTTAGTATACACCCTTACATGACTTTGACTCAAGAAATATAAAATAAAGAAATAAAAATTACATACTCTTATAAAGATCATCCTATTATACCCATTTTTGAGCCCTGAGTCTTTACTGCATGGTGTATAGTCTTTCTGAAATGTTAGTGCACATAAAAGCAAATATGTAATACAAATATTAGGAGAAATAAAAAAGACAATCAATAATATTTGTTATCATCAAAATCATAAGTTAGAATCCTGGATTGCAACAATATCGATCTTATCTTTCCTCTTATACTTTTATTTATCATTACAATGAATTGTGTCTTATTTATTTTAATTTCCATGGCTGGCTAAAATCATTTCTTTGGATTTATGATGCATTAGAAATCGTGTTTGCATATGAATAAATCTTATTTATATGCATAAACTCTCTGTTATTTTAAATCCTTTATACTTAATTTAGTTTATGTGAAGGCCTTACATAAATTTAAAATTTAGTGTAATAATATATGTCCTCAATAGAGTAGTAGTGGAAAAATTAGGGGATTTAAAACTACATTCTACCATGCATAGACATATGATGTCTTTACAATTATACGGAGATATACTCCCTATAAGTAAGTATATCTTAACTAGAAACTCCAATGAGCTCGATAGACACAAGGAGTATATTGCTCTGATTCACAACATCAATATTAAAGACATATCTTTTATATTCAACAATTCTAAACTATTATAGGTTCATGGTTTTCTTGATGTAGAAATTTCTACTTGCAAACATAGGTATTTACTCTCATTATCATACTCTCTCATCTTATCAATAAAATAAATTAAGTAATCCTTTGGAATAGTACTAGAGTGATCTAGAGTTTATGCCTATTCTCATGGGAATGATACTTTACTTACCACTTTATTACTTGATACGACATGTGCACTTACACAGATCTAGTGATAACCCATAGTTAACAAAGAGTGCTAGGGTTTACACAAAAAAATTTAGTTATATACATTGAATAAGGATAGAGAGGCCCACCAATCATACCATCCATCACTTTTGGTGCTAGAGAATGATCTGTCGTGGCCCACCTATAACACTGGTGATGCCAATGGACAAGTGGGTTAATAATGAGACCAAATCTTTCATTTATTATTTAAGGGACCTGGGTTTACTTTATAAACTATTTTTAAAGTTCTAACCATCCTTATTCTCAAGCTACCCTTTTTCATACACAAAACAATTGTGAAGAATGCAAGGTCGACGCTATGCTATATTGTTTAACTTATCAAACCTAATGAGTTTGAACTTACATACATTAGAGGTAATAATAAAGAAATTCAAGTTACAATTACAGTAAAATAAATGAATTAAAGTAGTAATTCATGCAAGATTAAATATTGATGAGAACATAAATGAAATCTAATTTATCAATCGATTCCCATCAATCAATAAATTCATGGATAGACATGTTATTGATGATGAGGCCATACTTTTGAAATTCTATCAAACCCCACTCATTTTGTATGTTGGGATTGAAACTATTGAGGGAAATAATAGTGGAATTACAGCAACAGATCATGGATTCATCACACATCATTTTTTATGAGAATAACTTCTTACGAATTGATGTATATTGCTCATGTTTAGCTTGTTCATCATTTGAAGATTCTTACTTATATATTGTGAGAACATTTCATATGTTTAAAATTTAAAAAAATGCAAGTCCCACAAGATATTTATATTTTTATATTTTTTTCCATTAAATTTGCATAGTTAGACATTATACCACCCCAAAAGGTAGACTAATATCCTTCTATCGAGTTGAAAGAAAAAAAAGTGTAATTCATTTTTCTAATCATGTACAACACAGGGAATATACAAATCATCCCGTCGGATTATAAATATATTATCCTATCATTCCAATTAGAAAAATGAATCATAGATTCTTTTCCATAATCAAATATAGAGGATATTCAATTAACAGTGAAAGCAAATCAAATATCCTTCTATCTTTTGACTATGAAATTAAATTTAAAATATGGATAAGGCAAAGTCTATGTTCATAGATTTTCCCCTATCTTAGAAAGGAAACTATGGTAGGGTTTATTTTATTCTGGGTCTAGACTTCCTATAGGGGATCTTAAGGGAATACTCTTGATTTAAATGAAGACTAAAAAATTTTAAATTCATAAAAGTTTAAAGAAATATTTGGACTAATTAAATTTTAAAATACAAGCTTTAGATTATAAATTCAAATATTAAATTTGAAGATTTAGATTTGGCTGGAAGAGAGAATGTACAAAGAAAGAGTGTATACAATCTAGACTTACCACTTGCCTGGAGTGAGCTGCCAGCTAATAATCCTAATTACAACAATCACTGATGAATGCAAGATTTTAGATAGTTCTATCCTAAGAATCAAGGAATGTTTAAACAAATTTAAATCAAATACAATATAATATGCTTTAAAAATGAAAAATCTACACGTATGCTTATGATGCATAAATAATAATGTATATAAAAGAGCTAATTTTATTAATATAAAATTTACAAAGTATAACCCAGGGTCTATAGTAAAGTAATGGTGGCCAGGCCCCACCAATAACAAACCTGGATTATAATCCTATAAGAACATCTAGAATCAAATACAAGTGCTTATGGTCTTTGAACTCCAAGTCTTCTGTAAAGTTCCAAAAAGACTATTCCCTTTGAAAGACATTACTTTTTGGAGCCCCACATGTATATATATAAGCAATTATCTTTAATTCTTGTACAACTCAAGACACAATACAACTCAATCTATATACAAGAGATCTATAAAATTTAAATTTACAAATTTCATTACATGTACATCATCCCTAAGAACATTATATTGCAGAAATTTAATCCAGGAAATAAAATGCATATATGAAAGTGCATTATGAGCAGTTATATGTACAAGAAAGTAAAGTGTTGTAAATCTGGGTTCAAGCATTGCAGTTTTTATGATATCAAACATTCCTGCTTCTTTACTGCTACTACTTGATATCTATTTTAGTTTTTCATACCTACTAACTTTTCATATTCAAAAAATTAATTGCAATCCAAGCCAACTCAAGATTGGGTAGATTAGGATTGAGTCAGTCTCTAAGTTTAAATTTCAATGGTTTTTACCATTTCTTGTGTCAAATATAATAAGATGAATCCTGATGCTAAGTAACCTTGCACATACATACAATGGGAAGAAATTTCATGAGTTTGAGAGTCTTCTAAATTTTGAACATATTGTATAGGATGATCCAAAATTGTCCTGGATGATTAGTTCAAAAATAGAAACCTTGATTAGGGCATATGGGCCAAGTAAATTTGATTAGGTAGATCGTCCTCGACAATCCCTCCATCATCCTGGATGATATGTTTAAATTCAGAAATCAGCCGCCAATCACATTTTAGGAAATATTTTATTTTTAGAATTTTGTTCTAATCATACTGGATGATACTAGTATCATCCTAGATGATTCATTATAAATTTTCCAAAATGATCCCTTAATTAGGAGAATAATTATGGGTTAATTGATCAATCACATCATATAGGGTAATCATCCTAATCGTTCCAGATGATCCTTTATATTTTGTGGGATGATCTACAGTCATCCAGGATGAAAACTCTTATTTTCTTCTGATAGTCTAGGATATCATCCTGGACATCCCAATCTTTTATCTGGATAATTTGTCATTTTTCACTCAAATTGAACTAATCATCCCGGATGATCATAAAGTCATTTTGAATGATATATAGAAAGTATTTCTTTTGATCGTTCAGACCATGGCAATCGTCCTACCAAAACGGCTGATTTTGTACTGATCATACAAGATGATCGATAGATCATAATGGATGATATAGTCGGCAAGTTAAATTTTAGGGTATTTTTTGAGGCCTTCTACTTAATCTCTTTAACCATATCTTCAGTAATCCTTTATTGATTTTTCCACTCTAATAGAGCTTAAAGAAGAAGGAGAGTTAAGGAGAGAGAGAGAGAGGATCTTATGAGGGGGAGTTTGTGAGGGTATTAACAAAGATTGCTCCAAGCAAGGATTCAATCATCATCTTCCTTCTTCATCCTTGGTTCCATGGTGGCTCTAGGGAGATGATCATTAACATCAGATCTAGGTTCTCTACCTGCTTCAGGAGGAAGTAAAAGGAGTTCGGGGTTCTCTGCCTGCTTTAGGAGGAAGCAAAAGGATTTTGGGATTCTCTGCCTGCTTTAGGAGAAAGCAAAAGGAGTCAAGTTTCTCTGCCTCACCAGTGTCAGTGGAAAGATTTTGTAAGGGCTTTTATGCCTTACTGTGGGAGTAAAAGGAGAGTCACTATAGTGTTTAGTGCAATACCTGGAGGGAAGGCTCCAAAGAGTGGACGTAGGTTAAGTTGACCGAACCACTATAAATTTGGTATGCACTTTTCATTTTTTTTCTCTACATTTTAATTTCCACATATTTCTATGAGCTAATATGTGGTTGAAAGTCTAATTTTGATTATCTTCTTCCTCTTATATTATTCGTGTTTTAAATATTCAAAAAGACAAAAATATTTTTCTATTTGTACAAGAAGTTTTAAAATACCAATTCACTCCCCTCTTAGTTAGCCTCGGGAATAGTTCATAAGGGCTTAACATCCCTAACAAACTTTCAAATGGTATCAGAGAGGATTCATAAAATCAAGTTTTGGAAAACTTTTAAATTTTGAACCATGGCTAATTTTGGAAATCATAATACTGTAGAAGATTATTCAATCACACGACCACCTTTGTTTGATAATATATCTTTTGATTGTTGAAAAACTTGCATGTCCACCTTTTTGCAATCAATCGATTATGATATGTGGATGCTTATTAGAGAAGGTTATATTGCACCTTATAGACTTGTTAATGGTGTTAAAACTAAAATCCCTTTTGTTGAATGGACAACTGATGATATAGATCTTGCTAAATTGAATGCTAAATATTTGAACTGCTTTTTCTGTGCGTTAAAATATGAAGATTATATGCGTGTTTTAACTTGTGTAACTGTGAAATAATTTTTGGATAGATTATGTATTTCTTATGAAGGAACAAACGAGATTAAACAATCTCGACTGAACATTCTTTTGCATGATTATGAACTCTTTTGCATGAAACCCAATGAATTAATTTCTGAGATGTACACTAGATTTACCCAAATTATCACTTTCATGCATGTCTTAAGAAGAGAGCTTACGAACTATGAAAAAGTAAATAAGATTTTGTGATATTTTTCTTCATTTTTTGATGCTGAAATTACTGCCATTACTAAATCTAAGGATCTGAATAATTATTCAATTGATAACTTATTTGGATCACTAATTGCTTATGAGCAAGGAGTGAACCAAAGATAGCTTGATGCAGGTGAGAAAAAGAAGGAGAAAGCCATAGCCTTGAAGGCTGATGATTCCAACTCCGGCTCTTCAGGTTCTGATGATGATGACATGGCCTTAATCAAAAGGCAATTCAAAAGCTTCTTGAGGAAAAAATAAAAGCATCATCAGAAGTGAAATAAAGGTAACTTTGGTAAAAATTTAAAGGTTCATCTGAAGTTATTTTCTTTGAATATAGGAAGCCTGGGCATTCGAAGTCTGATTGCACTACACTTAAGACTCACCCAAGCAAGGAGAAGGGTGAGGAGAAACCCAAGTTTAAGAAGGACAAGAAGAAGATCCAAAAGGCTTTCTAGGTTGATTCAGCATCTAACTTCTCTGAAACAAAAGCTGAAGAGGAGGTAACCAACTTTTACTTTATGGCAGATCATCTTGATCAAGAAGAGGTATGTGAATTAACCTACAATCAACTGCTTGAAGTTTCTGAGAAAAATCATTCATCGTATAGGAAGTTGAAAAATTGCATGCTAACCTGAAATTGGAATTTCTGAACTTACAAAAATAGCATAAAATTTTGATTAAAGATCATTCTATCTTGGACAGCAATCATATGGCATTACTTGATGAATTAAATAAAAAATATTCTGATTTATTTGCTAGCATGATTCATTAAAAATATTATATGTTAAATTAGAAATTACATTCAAGGAATTAAAAACTCATACAATTGATGTAGAGAGTAGGGACCATGCATTGAGAGTGAAAAATTCAATTCTTGAAAGTTTAAATAAATTTTTTGATGTTGAATTAACTGCGTTTTTTGAAAAATTAAATAACCACCATCACTTGTAGAATTTCATACACAATCACTAAAGCATGCATCATCCAAACCTAAGAAGAGGCACCATCACCCATGTAGATTAGTTAATCCTTTTCCTGGAGTTAGATGTTATTCTTGTGGCATGCTAGGACATATCTCCCATACTTATACTGTTCACCATAGTACACATTGGGTATAGAGATCAAAATTACAAAATCTACAGCATAGCATACATGCATTGCATTCTTCCTTCATCACAAGGGACCCAAACCTGTTTAGGTTCTTAAATCTGACATTTGATAATTTTGTAGAAGTGCTCTCACAAAAGACCTTGTGAGAGCATGTGGTAGCTGGAAAGCGGATGTTCAGGGCATATGATTGGAGATGTAAATCAATTCATTTTGCTTGAGACTGGGTAGGAGGCAAGGTAACTCTTGAAGACAACACCATCAGGAGAGTGGTAGGATCAGGTTTAATTGGTGATTCAAAAAATTTCATCATTGATAATATTTTACTTGTAGATGAAATGAAACACAATCTACTCAGCATCAGCCAGCTCTACGATAAAGGCTTCAGTATAAAATTTTTGCCAACTTGTTGCCTTATAAGCTTAAATGACAACATTATTTTGTAGGGAAAAAGGATCAACATTTGCATACTGGATCTAAATTACTTTAAAGCTGATATTACTGTTTGTTTAAAATCAATTACTAATGATCATTATCATGGCTTAGCAGATTGTGTCATGCAAGCATGAAAAGCCTCAGGAAGATCACCCAAAAAGACTTAGTAAGAGGTGTCCCTAAGCTAGAGTTCATTAAGGATCACCTGTGTGATGCCTGTTAGTTAGGGAAGCAAGTCAAATCCTCCTTGCACTCAATCAAAGACATAAACACTAGTAAACCCTTTGAAGTCCTATATATGGATCTCTTTGGACCTGTCAGCACTTCAAGCTTAGGAGGGAAAGTCTTTGGATATGTGATTATTGATTATTATTCGAGGTTCACTTGGGTTAGATTCCTGTCTCATAAAAGTGAATCATCTGAGGAGTTTAGATATTTTTTTACTTAGATTCAGAGGAAGCTAGGTTGTGAGATTATGACTACTCATAATGATCATGGTGAAGAGTTTAAAAATGAGACATTTGAAACCTACTGTAAGGAGTAAGGGATAAATCATAATTTTTCAGCTCCTAAGACCCCTCAGTAGAATGGGGTAGCTGAAAGGAAGAATAGGACCCTTGTAGAAGCCGTTAGAGCAATGTTAGTTGAGTACTCACTTCCTAAATACTTTTGGACAGAAGTGGTAAATACAGCCTGTTATGTTCTGAATAGGGTAAATCTTATATCTAAGCTAAACAAAACACCTTATGAAATTTTTAAGGGTAGGATACCCAACCTCTCTCACCTTCGAGTCTTTGGATGTAAGGTGTTCATTCTAGATAATGGGAAGTCTCAACTAGGAAAGTTTGACCTAAAATCTGATGAAGGAGTGTTCCTAGGTTACTCAAGTGTTGGAAAATCTTATAGAGTCTTCAATAAAAGAATCCTGATTATTGAGGAGACCAATTATGTTGTGTTTGATGAATCTGATAATTCTGGAGGGTCAATAGTAGAGGAAGAGAAGGTTGTAGAAGTTACCCAAGGAATAGAATATATAAATATGGAGGAAAGGGTGGAACCTTATGTTACACTGCCTAGAGAATGGAGATATTCTTCGAGTCATCCTATAGAACTGATCTTAGGAGACCCTTCTGAAGGTGTTAGAACTAGACATAAACTTAGAAAAGAAGTGAACCACTCTACCTTCATTTCAATAACTGAACCCACCAATATCAATTAAGCCCTTTTTGATGAATTCTAGATCCTAGCCATACAAGAGGAATTAAACCAATTTATTAGGAATGATGTTGGGAGCTCGTAGAAAGACCTAAGGATCAAAGTATAGTAGGAACCAAATGGGTGTTTAAGAATAAAATGAATGATTATGGTGTGGTGGGTAGGAATAAGGCAAGATTAATGGCTAAGGGGTACAACCAAATAGAAGGGATTGATTTTGAGAAAACCTTTGCCCTAGTAGCCCATTTAGAAGTCATTAGAGTGCTTCTAGCCTTTGCCTGTTATAAAGGATTTAAGCTTTTCTAAATGGATGTCAAGAGTGCCTTTTTAAATGGGATAATAAAGGAAGATGTATTTATAGAGCAACCCCTTGGCTTTGAGAATTCCTAATTTCCAAATCATGTTTTCAAATTAAAAATGGCCTTTTATGGATTAAAAAAGGCACCCAGAGCATGGTTTGAGAGGCTTAGCACATTCCTACTAGAAAGGGAGTTTGTTAAGAGGAGCGTAGACACCACCATTTTTCTGAGGAGAGTAAGAGATGCATTACTCATTGTCCATATCTATATTGATGATATACTTTTTGGATCTTCTAATAAAAATTTATGTGATAATTTTTCTAAATAATGAGTAAGAAATTTGAGATGAGTGTGATGGGAGAATTATCCTACTTTCTTAGATTTAGCATAAGATAAACGGATGATGAAACTTTTCTTAATCAATCAAAATATATTAAGGACATCCTGAAGAAATATAAAATTGATAAAGCCAAGCCAATCAACACTCCCATGAGCTCTAATGTCTAGTTAGATATGGCTGTAAATAGAAAATTTATTGATCAGAAGAAGTACAGAGGAGTAATTGGATCACTTTTATACCTGACTACTAGTAGACATATATTATGTTTAGTGTTTATCTCTATGCTAGATTTCAGGCTTATCCAAAGGAGTCCCACCTGACTGCTGTTAAGAGAATTCTTAGATATCTCTTAGGGATCCAAAACTTAGGAATCTGGTATCCTAGGCATATCAACTCCTTTCAAATTATAGGATACTCTGATACTGACTTTACAGGATGTAGGGTGGATAGAAAGAGCACCTCTAGAAGATGTCAATTTATAGGATAATCCTTAGTCTCCTGGTCTAATAGAAAATAGATTCAGTTGCACTGTCCACTGCTGAAGTTGAATGCATTACCTTAGGAACTTGTGTGGCCCAGGTCCTTTAGTTAAAGTAATAAATTCTAGATTTAAGACTTCCTATAGGCATAATTTCTGTCCTATGTGGTAACACTTTTGCCATCTATATTTTAAAGAACCTAATCCAACACTCCAGGATCAAAGACATAGACATCAGGCACCACTTCATTAGGGACCATGTTACCAAAGGAGATATAGAGCTACATCATGTAGCCACTGAAAACCAACTGGCATATATCTTCATAAAATCATTGGCCTTTCAAACCTTTAGCACCTTAAGTACCAGATTAGGTGTGATAGATATTTATGCTTGAAATTGATACTCTCTATTTATGTTTCAGCACTTAGTTTTTGTTTGATTTGTCTGTCTATTTTTTGTGTTTTTGATTTCCTGCGGATTTTTCTCATTTTTCTGTTGTTATTTGTTTGATTTGGTTAATTCTTTTTATATACTTTCCTTTCATTTTTGATTTCATGTTTATTTTCTTCAGAATCAAATCACTGCTCACTACTGATGATGAACTTGATTTTTAAATAAGAGTTTTGTCTTATTTTTATTTAGAAGCTTGTAAGTAGTGATTGACTTCTCTAAAATAGTTAAGGGAAGAAACATTGATGATTATTTCTCTTCATCTAACTCCTTTAATGGTGTATTTTTCTTTTTGAATAAAAATCTTTTTTAAAATTAAAAAGTTAGACTTTAAAATAGAGATCTATTTTATCTTCCTACAGCAATCTATCTTATATGAGTAGTATTCCAAATCATTGAATAACTTTCATTTTTTCTTAATCAAGTGATTACATTTATCATAGGAGAATGATTCTGTTTTGTGGATTACTTTTCCTTATCTAAGAGAGTGAGTTTTGTTTCTCTTATATCTAAAACATAATCTGACAACTAAGAGCCTTTTAGAGGTTTCGAAATAAAAGAAGCTCGCAAAAGATGCACAAAGTGCGCCAATCAACTGAAAAAGACGCAAAAAATGAGCCCAACACTAAAAAGATGTGTAATATTTGCCAAAAAATTAAAAAGATACACAAAGTGTATCAAAAATTAAATGATGCATAAAGTGCGCCGACTAATTGAAAAAGAGGCACAAAATGAGCCCACAAAAAATAAGCTTTCTCCTCTTTCAAATCTTTAAAAAATCTTAGAAGAATTCGTTTGCTACTTAATATATTCAAACACTTTAGATAGAAAATCATGATTTTGGTTCTTTTGAAATATTATTTTATCTTATATTTTTTTGGAATGAAATTTGAAAGGATCACTCTTCTTATCTAATTTCTTTTCTTCTAAATTAGATTTTTGTTTGAAAAGAATGTGAACCTGCAAGGTGTCCGAGGTAGAGTTTATAAAAATTAATTTTTTAAGTTTTTTGGATTTCAGCTCATTAATTTCTTCTTATTAGCTTTTGATTTAAAAATTAAGGAAAATTTTTGATTTATTGGAGCTGATCGATTAAAAAAAATTTCCTTTATGTTTATTTTTGTTCGTTTATTTTTCTTGTTTTATTTTTTGTGGTATTTTGATTCGAGTTTTTTTTTGGATTTTTGGAATCATCTAATCACTCCTCTCTATCAATTCAACCTTTCTAATTTTTATTCACATCGTCCTGGATGATCTACATCATCCTGGATGGTCTGATCTAATCACCACTCATCATACATCCAACAGTTGATTTGAACCAATTATTGGTAATCATCCTGGATGATCCACCTCATCATCCTGGACAATCCATGTTAAAAATGTGCTGAATGTTTGAAATTTGGTTGGTATTATTCATTAATGCAAATCATTTTGGACGATCCACCTCATCATCCTGGATGATACTTTTCATCAATAATCGTCCAAAATGACTCCTAGGAATGATCGCATATGTATAATCATCCTAGATGATATCTGATCATCTTGGATGATATGACCACCTTTTCGACCACTCATTCTGGATGTCAATAATTGCTCTGATCGTCCTGGATGATCCCACGATCGTCCTGGATGATCCCACGATCATGCTGGATGATATTCTCCAAACTATTTGAACAACCCTTAAGAACTAATTTTTCACCACAATATCTACTCCTTTCTAACTCAAGGTCCTCACTCCTTCATATGGATGGAGGTGGCAAATGCTTGCGTGCACTTGCAGGCAGCTCTTCCAAAAATACTGTCGATTCTCACTTTACTGAAGCTGCTGATGAAGCAGCCTATTCTCGTTTCAAATCTATTGGCATAAACCCCTCAAGAATCATCAATCAAAAAGCCCTAAACTTTTAGGTATTACACCACTTCGCCAACACCACACTAACTTTCATTCTCCCTCTGGCTTTCTCGTTCAATTCTAAACTCCTCTTTGAGTTTTTCACAAGTCTTCATTTCAATGCTGATATCACCTCCCTCCAATCCTATGTTAATCGACGTCCTATCAAAATAATGTATCAAGATTTATATGAATTTCTTCGACTATCCACTACTGGAGATAAACTTCATCTTCTAGCCTCTGATCCTAATTTCAACTGGTCCTGTGTCAACACCACTCTTAGGGAAACAAATGCTCCTTATCATGACTCAATGGTCAGTTCCCTAGTCAATGATGCACGCACAATCCAGCACATCCTTCATAACTCATTAATTCCAAAAGCTGGAGACAAAATCCACATCACTCCCATCCTTTCACTCACCACTTATTATATCATAAAAAATCACCAATTTAATGCTGCTGATCTTATTATCCGATACATCGAGCACCTAACATTTATTAGGGATCTAGGCCACAAAATAAAGTAAAACTTAGCCCTTGGACACTTAATTACATACAGTCTTGAATCAAAATATAACCTTCAATTCACTACCACACCTAATCACCATCCGATCTTGTACTCAAATGGATCCTTCCACACCCTCCATAGTACTCGTCATCCCCGTGAGCACGAGGAGCCTCGGGAAGAAGAGGAAGGTCCTATTCTTGCACCTATCCCTATCAACCAGTAACCTCAGTTTAATCAGCTGGTACAAATATTAATCCAATGGGAGGCCAAGTTTGACTCCTACATAGCTGCATATGAGCAGCAACACATAGAGGATGTTGCTCGTTTTGATGCTTATGTAGCCCAAAAGCAGTAGTAGCACGATCAGGACATGGCCTAATTTTGGGAGTAGTTTGCTTTCCTTCACCGACACTTTCCACCACCTCCACCTCCTACTAATCAGAGTTCCTCTTTTTAGTTCTCTTTTATGTGTTTGTTTCTAAGTTTGTACTTGTTTCTGTTCTATGTTTTGTTTAGTGGTTGTTTTTCTATTTTCTCCTTTTTGTGATGTCAAAAGGGGGAGTAGTGTTGTATTGTTTACATGTTTTTAGTAAAATTTGCTATGCTTTGCTTATATTATTTATCTTTGCTTTATGCTTCAATTTTCTTTATCTGCTTGATTTGAAAATGTCTAGCAAATATTTGCCATCATCAAAAAGGGGGAGATTATTACAAATCTTGGTTCAAGCATTTTAGTTTTAATGATATCAAACATTCATGCTTCTTTACTACTACTACTGCATATCTATTTTAGTTTCCCATGCCTACTAACTTTTTAGGTTGACAAAGTTAATTGCAATCTAAGCTAGCTCAAGATTGGGTAGACTAGGACTGAGTCAATCTGTAAGTTTAAATTTCAATGGTTTTTATTATTTTTTGAGTCAAATGTAATAAGATGAATCCTGATGCTAAGTAACCTTGCATACACATGCTGTGGGAAGAAATTTGGTGAGTTTGTGAGTCTTCTAAATTTTGAGCATATCATATAGGACGATCCAAAATCATCCTAGATGATTAGTTCAAAATAGAAATCCTAATTAGAGCATTTGGGCTAAGTAAATTTGATTAGGCATATCATCCTGGATGATCCCCTAGCGTTCTGGATGATATATTTAAATTTAGAAATCAGCTGCCAATCAGATTTTAGGAAATATTTTATTTTTAGAATTTTGTTCTGATCATACCGGATGATACTGGTATCGTCATGGATCATTATAATTTTATCAAAAATGATCCCTTGATTAGGAGAAATATTATGGGTTAATTAATCAATCACATCCTATGGGACAATTGTCTTGATCATCCCAGACGATCCTTTATATTTCGTGGGATGATCTACAATCATTCCAGATGAAAACCCTTATTTCTTATGATTGTCCAGGATATCGTCCTGAACATCGCGAACTTTTGTCTAGATGATTTGGATTTAAAACAAATTTATAATAAATTTGCAAAGTTAAAGGTAAAAATATGACCTTTGATTTTGTAAATTTATTTTATATTACAATAAATCTCAAATAAACCTAGCAAATTTAGTGGAGATTAAAAACATACCTAAAAATATTTACACTAAAATTTAAGTTATTTGGATTTTATTTAAAAAAATATTAATTAAAAACTAAAAATGAAATTATTTAAAATTTATATAATTCTTTTACTTAATATTAGGTTTAGATGAAAGGGGATGAAAAGTTGAGCAAAATTGATATATTATATGCATTTTTTGGTTCAATATTTAATTTACTATGATTTCTTAAGATTCTATATTTAAAAATTAATTTAAAAATAAATTTTATTAATTTAAAACCATCAACAGTAGCAGCTGGACACACATCATTGTCTGATTGGATATATCAAAATGCGGTGGCGGCATGGAAATCATTTATAATGATTATATGGTGGCACAATCATTACAAATGATTGGCCATCGGCATAACGATGGACGTGTTTTACTTATCCGTGTCAGCGGACCACAGTAACGATCAGATCCATCGCATTTTGAAATCTACAGCTGAGATGTTGTCGGACAAAAACCTATGTGAACAGAAGAGATATACGATTGGATGAACCATAGAATGATGCGATCTAGATTGTTGATAGTGAGATTAATAGTCTAGAAAATGTACAATTTATGCAGATCATTTCAAAACCCTAGATGATAAAGAATGCTTTGTTTTCACAAAAGATAACCAAAATTAATGAAACTTAAAACAGAGCTTTATTAGAGGCAAATGAACAATGGGGGTTTGATTTTGCATTCCAAGATGTAGTTTAGACAAAGTTATTTAACCATGATGCCTTTAAACCAAGATTAGGGATATTCCTTGATAGAATTAATCATTTTGGATGATTGAGGGTTTATTGAGCTTGTTGATTGTCCTAGATTAATCCCCTAGAAGACACCAAGAGTTGAAATGGTCTGGATCGATGGATATGAGGGCTGGACAGACTTTGGGTTCAGTTTGGCTGGAAGCTTACAGCCAGTAGCCTTCAACCACTCGATTTGGACTTGGGGAATGGAGAGGAGGTCTATGAGAGCCAAATTGGAACTAGATCTGGCTTGGAGGAAGTTAGGGTAGTGAGAGAGTTAGAGATGCTTGAATGAGCTCTCTATGGGTCATTTAGCCAAATTTGAAACCTTGAGACCCTTTAGATGGTTGGGATTCATTTGGAGGGTTACTAGATGGCTGCCACCTGTCCCTAGGCAGTTAAGAGGCTGGGAATCAAAAAGGACAAAAGGACCTTGAGTTGGAAAGTAGTTTTATCCTTTTATGAGCACAAGTGTTGTTGGGTTTAGTTTAGGTTAATCCAAAGCATAGGATCTATTTAGGGGATGTTTAAGAACCTTCTTGAGTGATTTAACATAGAATTTATGGGTTAGAATGGAGGAAAAAGCCATGGGGAGAAAGCTTTGACCAAATAAACATGTTGGTCTTTATTGACCATTTGACCAGTCAAAGTGGTCAAAGGAAGCTTAGATGGAGTCTAAGTGATGTAAGGTTGATGGTGGGGTGATTATAAAAGGCTTAGGGGAATGGATTTGATGTATATGATAAGGAACCCATGGGTATTGGAGTTTGGCCATTTTTTGTGGTTTGACTAAGTCAAACCATGCATGAGTTGATTCAAAACATACTTGAGGATGTTTGAGTCATGCTTTGAAGTATTCTTGATTGGATCATAAGGGTTGATTGAATCATATGCAATGATTTGACTCAAATGGGTCAAATTGACCAAGCTTGCTTCTAGTTGACCCAGTCAATTGGTGACTAGGTCAAGGTGACTAGTCAGATCCACTTCACTAGGAGAAATGTTGAGGAAGTTGGATGAAGTTCAGGGTTCATTTAATAATGTGTTTAAAGATAATTGGATGTTTGATGATCAACTGAGCTAGCCTGAGCTAGCTCAATTGATGTTCTTGATCAATCATTGATTCAAAAAGGTTATGATGTAGGATTTGATATTAAAGCTCCTAGTGAAATAGCTTAGACTTTGATTGGGATCCAAGGATCAGTGCATATACAAGGTAGTACACTAGGGTACCTAATTGTAGAGCAAGGCTGCAATTACATATAAGCACTGATTGATTGATGATTACAAGTATAATGTATAATTTAATGAATGCATTTGAAATTCAATGGAGGTTTGATTGAGTGATTAGAGATTAGATGATTGGTTGAATGCTAGGATTTGAAGGGTCATTAATTGATTGAATGCAGGCCATATGGTTAATAATTGAAGATGATTGAAGCATTGAATTTGATTATAGACTAGGTGAATAACTGATTGAATGCTGAATGGTTGATTGACTGAAAGCTTTGAGAACTAGACTGATGTTTGAAGTGGTTATATGATTAACAACTAATTAATTATTAACCATCATATGTAACCAGGAATTTAGGGTAGTGTCTGATGAACTTATTAAAAAATGAGGTCAACACATATTTTATTTAGTTTAAGAAGGAAGAAATCACCTTGATCATAGATACATGAGTTCAATCCCTCGCTAATTTGAGCCAAGCACATCAAGAATACTTGAACCAGTATTACTACAATTTTAAACTTATAGCTAAACTTAAGTTACAATCCAGTTGAAGGAGGTTTGATTGAAGTTGACATTGCTCTTACACAACCAAAAATATTATCTTGAACTCATAATATGAAGATAGTGATAATGACAGTGAGCAAAATACAAGGATTGAAGATCCAAGCAAATTGATGGGTCATGAGATACTTCATAATAAAACCTTTTGCAGGGTTAATATGTTAGACCAAATTGCTCTTGAGAATAACTACATTAACACTTACTAAAATATTTAGAAATGGGATACAAATATTAACTTTGAGGTAGATTAGATCATCAAGAAACCATATAAGATAATTTAATTCCCTATAAACTCTATATTGGAATGCATTTTAAAGTAAGACCGACATTCCAAGTAATAAATGTTAGATAGTTATTATTGTTGGACATCCCATTGTGGCTTAATCATTTTTTAATGGGAGGGAGATTGGATAATTGAGAAGACAAGCACCAAACATTGATGGCTAATGAACATCAATACCTCAAGTGATAATTGATAGGTAACATCAAAAGTAAGGCACAATGTGTAGTTTGCTTGTACAATCTTTTGATAAAATGGGAGATTGGGCTTCTTGTAAGATTAGGGTCAATCGATTGGTTTCTCCCTAATCTTGATCTTTGAAATTCTTTGAACAAAATTGGATGGTGAATACTAAATGTTAGAAATGGTTGTTAACCAACTTAATCATTCACTTAAAAGAAAGGGAGATTGAGCAACCATGAAGATGCGTGCCAATTATCATTGGCTAATAAACATCAAATTCATGTAATTAGTAGTTTTAAATGTTGTTCAACTAGTATTATTAAATTTTGAGCACTAGTGGTGGTTATCTTGGTCATTTTCTTAATAGGAAGGGATACAAGTCATCGATAAGATGGGAACATTAGTGGCTAATTTAAGTTAGATTTTAGTCATTAGTCAAAATAAATGGATGTTCCACAAAATGTCAATTATTCTGTGATGCTAGACAATTGACTTGATCATTCTCCTGATAAGAGGAGAGAATAGGTGATCCACAAAATGAGTGTTAGATAACAGTGGTTGGAAAACACCAAACATTGATTATCTTTAAGCATCAAGAAACTGTTAATAGGTAAGTTTAAAGTTGATCAGTAATGAATAAGCAACTAGGTTATTTTATTAATAAGAGGAGAGGTTGGGTGACTAAGAAAGTATGTGCTTGTCTTTGGTGTATAATAAATGTTAGACATCTATTATTAGCTAGTTTCAAATGATAAAGTGTCTGATGGTGTGCCATGGTGGGTAGTCAAATAGGTCATTCTCCTCATAAGAGGCGAGATAACATGACCAAGAAGATAAGCATTATATATTGATAAGACATTAGGTTATTGGCATGCAATGCATAATTATTAATAAGAAACATCAAAAGTTAGGCAATGGAGGATGTTTGTTTGGTCATCTTCTAATATAATGGAGATAGACATTGAGTGAGTAAAATATCAGGTAGATTATCATCGCCACACTAGTATATCACGATTAAAAACTTGCCAAGCATAATTAAAGAGCCCTGACATGGAAATAACTAAATTGTAATGATTATTACAAGTTTAAAATTAAATATTTAAAATTTTATAATTTTAAAATTTCAAACCTAAAATTTTTATTCTATGTGGAAGACTTTTAATTCCTTTCCCTTATTTTTAATTTGCATTAGGCTTAGAAAGAAAGAGGGTCAGCCCCTCAATAAAGGAGATCTAATTTAGAGTGGTTCCACTCCTCTTCCTTATTTGATTCCCTAGCTTTGGTTCTTCCCTCCTTAGTTTTTTAATCTAATATAATAACTTAGTTATTGATAGTATGTAAAAAAGAAAGGGATTTTTGGAGTTTGATAAAAAATTTAACTGTAAAATCTCTTAATTTGAAAGTAAATTAGAATCTCAAGTTAACTATGATAACCCTAGCACAAAATTAAGATCTAAGTTTGAAATCAATATAAAAGAGGGAACAATTGACCATGTGGAGGAGCTCTTATCATGCACAAATAAATAAGCTGAAAGTGCAAATTATACATAGTCTGAAGGATACACAAGTGTACGTACTAATCAAGCAATAAAGTGTAGAGTAGAGTGTCAATCCCACGAGAAAAATAGACTATCCTATGTTCGCCCTAATATTGTCTAATTGAGTTTCAAATTTTATCCTGCCAAATCCAATTGTAAATGTTTTCCTAAATTTTAACTTTTGCAAATGCTAAAGGAAAAGATTCAAAAAATTTAAAATGTTCTAAACTTATGTGGTGATAAATGTAATGTATTCCTAAGTTTACTCTCCTAATGTTTATTATTAATCAGAGCATATACACTCTTAGATCTCTATCAAGCTTGTAAGAATTTAAAGTAAAGTTTTCACCCTACTCTAATTATTATATCTCCATAGATCAAAAAAATCCTGACCATCTTATACCTTGGCATGGTAGTTTTTATTGCATGACTCTAAATTATTCCATCATTCCTTTATCAAGGAAATGAATCACATTATATTTTAAATTAGAGCAAGGAAATTACATTAACCTAATGAAGTATGGGAGTAATTAAAAAAAAAACTAAATAGATTTAAGTCCAAGAATTTACTTAAGTAAAATATACACTATCTTACACCATCAGCCCAAAATAACAAGGTTGGCTAGCCATGAAATGAGATTCACTGAAAAAAGATTTCATTTACTGAAAAATAAAAAAATACTAGTGTAAGTGGTTTAAGATATCACCAAGAATTAGTTTAATAAGCACCAACAAACATTGGAAATTTTCTTGAAAGATTTCCTTGAAGCACAGACTCTCCTCCCACTTTACTCATGCTCACACACTATTTTGTTTACAAAAATAAATGGCTAACGCTTACACATTTAAAATGAAATTATGTATACTTAATATATAACACTTACACTCGCTTCACGACATTATAAAGGTATGCATTGTGGTGCTACTAATTGAACTAGAGTAATGATGCTAGTTGATGTTAACTGCTACAGAGCTGGGTTTAATCGATATGATGCTTTAGTAGTAAAATGCTCCAACTTCCTTGTTGCGGCGTCGATGGAGATTTGGCACCATGGTGCTACTGGTGATTTGGCACCATGTTGTCACCATGGAACTGGGACAGTCAAGAAGATGGCATCATGACACTGAAAAATTGTGTATTTTCTTCAACTAAGTGACACAATGACTACACTCCAAATGACTGCATTGCAGCTTTGTAGTTCATAGAGGTTCAGCGTCAGGGCATTGAATTAATTTGCTAAATTCCTAAACATGATTGCACCCCGTTGCTCAAGATTGGCACAAGGGCATTGATGGCGCTACAATATAGATTGTATGGGCGTTGTGATGCTAGAGCCAAATTCCTATTTTTGTGGAATTTTCATAAATTTGCTTACACAACATCAACCTAAACAAACATTTTCATAGGAATAAATGCAAGAAAATATGACAAAATTTTTGCTTAAAAAATTTCTCCCAACTTAAGCTATGTCCTTAAGAAATTCTAATGCACTTGTGATTATATCATCTTATCTTAGTGAAATTACATGTTAGAATGATTGAAAGTAGAAGAATACTTCACTCATTTTGTTAATTGCAATATAAAGGTTGACAATTTTAATTAAAGTAGAAATTAACAAAAATTCTAATTAATTATTTTTATTAATATTCATACTTTGCTTATCTTCTACATTTGTATGAGCAATTATTGACTACTTAGTTAGGTTGAATGATTTATCATTTTGGAAATATTCATATTACAGTTAACTTTGCAATTCATTTATAAACAATAGTATGTATTATATTGCTTATACTTCCCCATTTTAACTTAATTTTTGTTCCACTTTTTTATATTCAAGTTTTCATTTTCTTTTCATTTTTTTTTCATTTTTCACTTTTCGTAGTACCTTAGCAGTGATGTTAAATACTTGATTGCTTTCTTCCTTCAACTAACCTAATTTGATTTAATTAAGGTTAGTTGTAAGGATGCACAATACCATACTTCATTTATAATGAATTTTAGAATAAATATAAAATTTAATCAATCAAACCTAGAACTAGTAGTCAAGTACGTGTAAGTGTTGTAGAAATTGAATTGAGTATGCGTTATAAACTTAAATGATTTTTATTAGTTGCTATTAATATTATTTTAATTTTAATAGTTTTCCTCTTCTTATTTAATGATTGAAGTGTTATATTTTTCTTATTTTAATCAACTCTAATTTGTAATTTTTAGTAGTAGAATGAATATTTACAAAGTACAATTAAAATAAACATTAGGAGAAATCAATAATTTAAACATGGTGGAGATTTCTAACATGAAAAATAGAATACAAATACTATAACAATACATTTCTAAATTAACAACAACATGATATAAATGGAAGTATGTAAAACATAACACGATTGTGCTAATATTCATACATCCATAAAATAGTGAGTAATACTCACTGACATCAAAATCTAATATGCCACCAACAGAGTACAATCACTAAAATACAACTCAAAGATAAAAATACAAAATAATAAGAAATAAAAGAAATAAAATAACAACAAGCACTCCTCCTACTCATCATCATCTTTCTCACTGTGGTTGTTGCCTTCTACTATTGTTACTATCGTTACTACTGGTGGGGACTCTTGCCACATATATGGATCAAATGTGGGGGCTGTATGGAAAAAAGTACTAGTAAGGATTCTCAATAAATAGATTGCTCCTAAATATCCCAACTAATGCTTCATAGAACTGCGAAGCATAAGTGCACTGGCACTACTACATATTCAATATATAATCCATCTTGTGCATCAACCCCTGCTTTCACTACTGGTTCTCATCAAAATTTGTATATATAATGGCCATATGATCCATGACATCAGCTAGAAGATCTCCTAAAGTCATAGTGGTGCAGGTCCTAAGATGGCTCGGACTAGGCTGACTAGGTCCCATTCCCTCCTCTTGGGTGCTTTCTTTAAATTTCTTAATTTTAGATTCGGTGAGAGTAGAAATGGGGAAGAGATGCTCCTCACCATGTTCACCAAACACACCAACAAAGTCACATAAAGAGTAAATTAAAGAGTGTCTTAGTCAAACGAAAGTGAAACCTCTAATTTTATACATCAACAAAGAGTGACTAAGTTTCCTTACATCTATTAAGTGACCCACCTAAATAGAAAGATTGAGAAGGGCATAGTCTCTGGTCACCTCATGAATATTTATGATAGGAAAAATATGGGTATAAATGAAATAATTCCAAGCTTATGAAATCTATGCTAATGTAGAAGAAGGAAAAGTAATCACTCTCTCTTATCTCTCCTTCCAAACAGCCCCACTATTTAGCCTAGTCAATTTTTTAAGGATATCCTAAGGGCCAATAGGAGAATGGAAAAGTGCAGTATATTCATTAAAGTCAAAGGTACAAATTTTATGCACTTTGTTAATACTCATAGAATCAAAGGAAACCCACTTTTCGCTAACAAAGCATTTGTTATCTTGGGACCTTTCCTCTGCCTCTATAGAGACGAAGCTTGTCTTATCAAAAAAGGACAAAGTATTCTTCTTTCCAATGTATTGTTTAGGAGCCATGCTTCTTCTAATAGGAGTTTAGGATGAACACAAAAGAGTTTGAGGGCAAGAAACTCATTAAGGATTGAGAAAATGCAGTGAGAAAATGAAATTTTTTTGCTCCAATAGCTCATATAAAAACTATAGCACCATAGAGCAGCAAATTAGGTTGCTAAAATGCCATGTAATGTAAAATGAAAAATCACTCAAAATGGGTACAAGCCCCGTGGCACTAAAAGTCAAATAGCATCTCAATGTTGGCATTGGAACTTAAAATGCCAGGCTTTTTGACTGGATAACTGTCATGATGTTTGACACATGATGGCATTATGGTACTGAAAGAGGACAACCACCATGGTGCTCTACCTAACATAATTATGGATTTAAATGGGCACCTTAGTGCTGTGGCACTCTACCTAATGAAATTATGGATTTAACATTGGCATTGCAGTGCTCAATCAATTATATAACTCCTTGAACAAATTGGCATAATGGCGCTCAAATTCAATGCTATTGCACTATGACAAAGGAGAAATGACATCATGGTGCTAAAAAGAATGGCGTTGGGATGTCTAACTCAAAGTGGTTGTGTGGTGATGCTCAACCCCATGATATTATGGCATTAAATTAACTCTTATTTTTCCAAAGAGTATAGGTACTGCTATATTAAATAACAGACACTATGGCGCTTGAGTCAGTAGTGCTGCAACATTGTATGACCTAATGCTACAATGCCAATTCAATTTAGCACTAATGTTTTAATTCTAAAAAAAAATCTAGTGAAGTATCAAAACCATAATTCATATGCATATAACACATATAAAATAAACTCAATACAAATAACAAAAATATGAATATGACTTAAACAAATATAAAATAGAATTGGGTTGCCTCACAGTAGCGCTAAGTTTTAGTCTTCAGCTAGATCTCATTTTGGATGAGCTAGATCATTAGTAGTCCTAACTTGAATGGCTTTACAGTGTTCCTTTTTTCTCCTTAGGATTAACTTTGGCGATACAAGGAAAACCTCCCTAGGGTCTACTATTAACTAAACTCACTAGCTACCCTAATTGGATTTCCAAGTTGTAAATAGAAGTAGCATGGCTTTGCAATTAGGTTCCCATCTGCAATACTAATTCCTCCAAAGACGATTTGTTACTTGGGCTGAATATTATAATTAAAACTTAGGGGAAATTTTGGCCTAGGATTTCCAAATAATTGCTTAGGAGGGTTCCATGTTCTTATAGGGTTGGTCTGATTAACATTGCACTAATTTCCACCATTTTTAATATTAGTTTAATTAAAATTTGGGTGGTTTTCCAAACTTGGATTGTATGTTTTGGAATAGGGTTTTTTTTGTCTGCTAATGACATTTATAACTTCTACCCCTTATACATTAAGATCACTAGAGGGACTGAACATATTCTCATCTAAGGGCATAGATGATCCTAAGACTGACCTAACTCTAAGATTATCCAACTTTCTAGATATGGTCTCTACCTAGGTGGTTAAAATGGAAATAACAATAGACTCATAGACACTAGCTGTCTTCCTAGAATTCACCCTATCTGATGGCCATTAAAAGTTACTTGTTGTCATTTCCTCAATTAAAGCATAAGCTTCACCAAAAGGTTTTGACAACAATGACCCTCTCACGGCAACATCAATGATATATCTAAAGGATCATACCAATCCATTATAAAAGGTCTGATAACCAACAAGTCTTGTAAGGTATGGTGAGGGCACTTCCTAAGCATCTCTTGGAATCTTTCCCATGCTTCATAGATTGAATCTCCATCAAATTGGACAAATTAAGTAATCCCATTCCTAAGCTTTGCTATTTTTGAAGTAGAGAAGTACTTACTAGAAATTATGGGCTAGATCATTCTAAGTGGTATAGAAGATGGGTTAAGTAATTCACCACCATTATCCCTTATTCCATAGAGAAAAGAGAAATAATTGAATTCTAATAGCATCATTAAAGACTTTGTTGTACTTGAATATTGCATAAATATCTAGAAAACTACCAAAATGTAGGTTAGGATCCTCAACAGAGTACTGCCAAACTATGAGTTCTAAATCATTTGGATAATGGAAAGTTTAAGGTCAAAATTATTGGCTTGGATGGTTAACCTATGGATACTTTGATGAATACCATCAACTAAAGGGATTATCATACTCTCTAAGAGGTTTAGGGAGATCAAGCTCTTGATTTGGTTAAACCATTGCTACAACTTGGTTCTTCTAGTTTTTCTAATTTTTCCAAGGATCATCTTTATCTATAAGTCAAATAATAGGGTTTCCTGACTAGATATGCAATGCATGCACAACCACAAGACACAAATACAAAATGATATGCACTATAAAAGTTAAAAACACACAAATTAAACAAAATTAAAAGATTTCACAAATTTGTAACTAGTTCATGATAAAAACCAACTAAAGAAAAAAACATTCAACGATAAGTCTAAATCTGTAATTCTTTCAACAATATAAAGCTAATATCAAGATAATTAAAAATTTTTCCAGTAAACGAGGAAAAACTTGATGAGGCTCTTAGCATGCATTGATAAATAAGCTAAAAGTGTAAATCATGTGGAGTCTCAATAATATGTAAGCATACTTGTCGATCCAATAAATAAAGCATAGAATTGAGTGTAGATCCCGTAAGGAAAAAAGATTATCCTATGTCTGCTTTAATACTATCTAATTGAGCTACAAAATTTATTCTACCAAATCT